>JBBKCR010000016.1:11666616-11688537 GCA_037577295.1 Ladigesia roloffi
GTGTGTGTGTGTGTGTGTGTGTGTGTGTGTGTGTGTGTGTGTGTGTGTGTGTGTGTGTGTGTGTGTGTGTGCACTTGTACATACATGCAAAGAGGTCAAAAGGTTTTGTGGTAGAGGTGAAGCCAGTGGTTTGCCCACTTGAAGCAGTGGCCAAGCATGGGGAAGTGGCCAAGCATGGGGAAGTGGTGAGTGCTTACACCTTGTTTGTGGTCTCTCTGTCAATTTTGCCTGCATTTTTCTTGCACTACAGTGTTGCCTAAACGTTTTGTCTAAAGACGCATAATCTTATTCGCAAAGGGCTGGTGTTGCTACAGGTTTTCATTCCAATCAAGCTGGAGTAGACCTTGAACCAGATGGTCTCAGTCTTCAAACAATTTAGCATAATAACACAGCTACAAAAACCCTGCCCCTTAGGGAAAGAGTAAGAAGCTCAGACATCCAGGGAGGAGCTCAGAGCAGAGCTGTTCCACACTGAAAGGTGCCTGATGACGTTTGGGCATCTAATTAGGATTTCTCCTGGAAGCCTCCCTGTGGAGTTGTTTCAGACGTGATAACCTGGGAGGAGACCAAAGGGCAGACCCAGGATGTGCAGGGAGAGTTAGATATCGCATCTGTCCTGGGGCCACCTTGGAATCCTCAGAGAGGAGCTGGTGAATGTTGCTGTGAAAGGGAATATCTGGGCCACCTTCCTAAGACGGATACAACCGCAATGAAAATAAATGAATTAAAAAAGCTACAAACACTGTAAGCAAGCCAGAGTTTAAAGGTATGGTCTAACCCGACAGATTTTCTTACTGTGAAACAGTCATCGGTTCGCTAGATATAATTTTAATAATGGTAATTAGTGACTTTATTCATTGGATTTTATTCATTCTTAGCAACATTTATATAACTGACTGAGCTATTCCTTTAAAGCAACAAAAAAACTAAGAAGGGTTGTCGCTGAGTCGCTAATTTTGGTTTGGTAGATGGTAGATGGTAGATGCAAACCCCAGTGCAATACTCTGAGTTCTCTTGGTCTGTGCGGTCAGAAAAAGACTGCACATGTTGGTCCACTGGTGCATGTTTGTGAAGCTACAATCTTCTGAATGTAGAGGACCTTATCTGGATGAGTAGGTACCCTGTTACCCCAACCCTGTTATCCCACAGATACTGGGGAGTCAAATACCTGCAAGTAGAATGCATGCTTAAGAGAATGTGGCTCTTTGTGGTCTAGCATTATCTTTGGGAACCCAGACAATGAAATGTGAACCTATGTCTATTATAGCTTGGACTGAGATTAAAGAAGTAGTTTACATCTTGCATTAACATGTCCGGATTATATCTGGGTGTACTTTGGCTGGATTGCATTTATGCTTTTCACGAAAATGGGTCCTCAGTGTAACTCATGGGATCAGATTTTGCACATATTTGCAGCATTGTACTCTAGCCTTGCAGATCTCCCTTCAAATGTTACTTTGTTTGTCGTGTCACCTGCCAGTTAGCCCTCACATAATTGTTTTTCAGATGTTGAAACACACACTGCATCCAGGCTTGTGTTGAATGTGATCCACCCCTTACTGCATCTGTTTGTGTTTTGAGTGATCCAGTTGTCACTTTATCACAGTGAAACCTGGTTGTGAACCCTTGGCTCTTCACACAATCAAGTGAAAATGATGATACATTTAGGCAGTTTATGAGATTAAATTTGCAAATGAAATAACTAGTGCTCTGTCATTTCACTTTGTTTGCAGAGCTGATCAATGACTTCTGTGTTCTGTCTCTCTCTATATATAGTTCTATAAAGACAGACATTACACTTGACATTGCACTTTAATTTCCTTGTGTTGTCTAGGTGTGTGTTGACGTTTTGGTTGGGTAATAGGTTGCAGTCATTTTTCGAATTTGTGATACAGTTTAATCAGTCTTCGTAAATGAATCCTGTGCTCTAAGTTTGTTTTAGAAAGGCATCTTTCATTCAGTATCTACAAGTATGAACAATTTATGGAAACATGTAAGTGTAATTTGTTGGACCAGTGTTGCAAATTACTGTATAAATAGTTTATAAATTTTCAATAACTTATGGGAATAGCTTTGTGAATAAAAAGTATATTCTCTGCTTTCAAATGTAGTCAATCAGCCAAGACACTCAGGGTCAGTTTCCCAGACAGAGATTAAGCCTAATCCTGGACTACCCTTTCCTTTTCGATGGAAAATTCACAACACTACAGAACCCAGGACTCGGCTTAATCCCTGTCGGAGTATCCGGCCCTTACAGTTATTTTAGTGTTAGTTTTGGAACTTTTGTTTTCTATAAAGGAACTTGATGTTTCATATTCAATCAGGATTTGCAGACTGTGGGTTGTTCTCTGCTATGAGAAGAGCTATGTAAATATCAGCCCTGGTGTTGTCTGTAGTGACTATAAAGTTTTATTTATTTCTGTAGCTCACAGGATGTCGATTCTGTACTGAAACACATGCCTGTTCCATCTTAATAAAATTAGAGCTGGATGTGGTTTGAGTGGTTAATGTACTCGTGTTACTTCGTAAAGAAACTATTTGGGTGACTAAAATTTCTTTTCTCCTTGACAACTTTTGTGGTAAGTTGAAAAATATGGACGTTGGATTTTGTTCACTGAACTATCACTTTAAGCTGCTGGCCTTTTTATTTACTCAGGAGACCAGCAAATCCATTTCTAACTTGAGGCCTGATTGGTGAAAGCCTGCCTGTACATGATCTCAGCATTTTTTGATTACATTTGCCAAATTTTATCAAATTAATTTTTCATTTCTTAATGTGATTTTGGTATAAAAATAATGATTCTTTCCACACTAGTTGAAATGGCTATTTAATGAAAATGTCAAGGCCATCACAGATGCCACTAAGGTGTTGCTAATCCTAAACCATGCACAAAAAGATCATGTGCTTCAACTTGCGACTGTTTTGATATTCATTTTCAGTTTTAAAATGAACAGTTGAATACCATTGTTTTATGCACAGTATTGTGAACCAGGGAGAGGACATGCAGTGGGTGAAAGTCATAGTGCTGGGGCAAATGCATTCGTGTTCTGGTCTTTGTAGAGAGGGAGAATTGGGTTCGAAATTGTGTGCACTGACCTCTTCTGTTTTCCCATGGAGAATTTCTTAATGCTGTTGGAGCAGTTGGGATCTCCGACACCATCTGGGAGCTTAATTTGCTTTTTATTCAAAGGATTGGTCTGTCATTTGACCTGACCACTCCCTCTTGAAAACATTAGATTGCTGAAAGCTGTAAGAGATTTCATGAAACAAAATACTTAGAGGAAACATCACTGTTGTAGCTCAAGTTCGCCGGAAGTAAAGGTTTGATCAGCATTCAGAGAAAACTGATTTAATGTTGAAGTATTCTCAGCATCCTTCCAGATCCAACAGACACTAAAAGTCCTTGGCAAGATTTTAGCTGGTCTGTGCTTTTTCTTGCTCACATTTCCACAAGTTTCTCCTCCTGCCCAAGAACTGGCTTAAATCAGGAGTTTCATTGAAAAATGTAGACTTTTCCCTGTCCAAAATTTGATCAGCTTTCAAACTGCTTGTGAATGGAGGCTTCTAACTACAGAAAGAAGGCAAGACTTGGCAGATCATGGGAGTGGTCACTTTTTTGTTGTTGGTCTTGGTGTCCCAGGCTTTGAAACTTTTATCGTCTTTTTAATAGGGAAGAGAGCAAAAGTTTTGTTTGCCTCATTTCAGTACAAAGGACTCCTTTTAAACTTTTGTAAGTCTTTCATAGTGGGAGGTATCGAATCCAACAACCTGAGCTGATTTAAAAAATGCAATGCCCTCTTAATTGTTATGGCAATTTAATAGAATCCGGTGTCTGGACCAAGTTTGCATTTGTTACATTTATGTGAAGATACTACATAAAGGGGCCTTTGAAATGGTTTAAATGTCCTTTTGTTGGACTTTTATGCATTACATGAAGTTTAAATAAATAAACTAATAAATACATGTGGAGTAAAACATCAGAGGTTTTTCAAAAACTTTTGAATGGTAGAAGAGTACAGTTAGAATACATTTGGTCCCTGACTTTTTTCTGTGCTAATTTAGCCACAGCAGCACATCATTGAATTTAATACAGGACTAATTAGCTGAAACTGGATGGATTCTGTAAATGCTGGATTTATAACATACTAATTCACATCATATTACATTGCATTGTTTACTTCTTTCCTTTTTCAGGACATTTTTTGGAATGTTTGTTTGGTACTTTCATCTTTCTGTTAGGATTTTACATTACGTTAATGAGGAATATTTCTCTTAATGACCAACATTTCTGTTTTGTTGTGTTGTCCAGTCTGGAGAGAGTTAATGACTTTAACTAAAGGGTCATATCTATGTGAGGTAACCATGGAAGCACAGTGTGAGCAGGTCCCAAGGAAGAACAACATTATCATTGACCAGATAAAAACAAAACATCCATCCCAGTGTCGATTCTGAAGCAGTAGAACTATCAGTAAGCAGTAGCTTTTCTTCCAGGCTGGTGTTCTGTATCTACTCCATGGGGACTGGCAGTTCACACTGTAAGAGATTTGTCAAAATGAGTTTACATTAACTTCACAAGCCCTAACGCTCTCCATGTTACACTAACATTAGTCACTGGATTATTCTCAGCTGTATGAGTTCTCTTATTAGAAATATTTAGCTGCTACTTTGAAAAAACTGTGGAACATTAAGTAGCTTGTCCTCCCACAGTGTCAAATACACCAAGATAATTAAATTAGCTTAAAATATTCTGTAAACATACATCTTACGTGAAAAAAATGCCATTAACTCATCCTAGAAACATTTTCTAGAGAAGTGAAATAGAGTTAGACTGGCTTTTTAAAATCTGAAACTTTTTTAATGATGCTGCAGTCTAGCTTTATCTTTATAATCTGTTATATTAATCCTTTAACTAAAACATCATTATTATATCACATATTTTGCTCTTATTTGTCACATACTCAGTATTGTGAATTGGTAGGTTAGATGCCTTTTCTTTGGAGCTGGTGATGGATAATAACCACAGATCTCTTGTACACTGTGTTCTGTTACTTATGTTGGCTTAGGTAGCACAGTAATCCAATATAGGAAACATTTAACTAAGTGTACACTCTGCATAGCAGGGAGAGGAATCTCAAGGTAATAACAAGAAAAGAACAAACTGTGCTGTGTTTTGGTGGCTGTGTATACATACGCGTATGTGTGTGTGTGATTTTGCGTTCATTTATGAGTAACATAAGCTGAGTTAAAGCATGCAGTGATCCTTGTTTGAGGAACAGATGGAGGCCAACACTTATTGCTCACTCACCACTGATGAAGGGTAATAGACTGGATGGGGGGGGGAGACAGAGAGAGAGAGAGTCAGCAGCAGAGAAGTGCTCTATTTTTTATTTGGATTTGGCCAAACTGCCAATTATTAATTTTAAAGGTCATGTTGGTGTTCCCTGTGAATCTTAACATAGTTGAGGTAGGACGATACACATCCTCTCATTTCTACTAAAGAGACTGCTAAGCTGGGGTGCTTTATTTATAGAAAATATTTTCCAACTTTACTTTTAGTAAAACATCCTTGTAATTGAAATTACAGCCCAAGCACATTTCTTATGATTGAAGGTATCTCCTGTTTGTTATCTTACCGTTAACAGTCTCCATGGCATTTCGGAAACATCAGTTCAAAACAGAAATGATTGAAAACCCTGTTAATGGTTGACTGTAGATGCTTTAAAAATGCTCACTCTGTCTTTAGTTAACATTTAACCAAATAACTGTTAAACGCACATGAACTTTATATACAGTTTAAATATAAAATCTAAATCTAATCCTAACTCCATCTGTCCAAGAAATAGATATTAATTCAGGGTAGGAAGTTTGTATGAATTATGTAATAGTGAAAAAAACATGATAATTTGTGTTGTAAAATGCTTGACTGATATAACTGGAACAACTAGCAAATTATGTTTATGTACTGTAGAATTAATGGTGCCGTTACTTAATTTGAGTGAAAAATGCTGATGAAAATTCCCTTTAATGTTTTTTATATGTTGCTTTTACTGGGCAGGTATATAAACATGTTTGTAGTATTTTTTTATTGTTAATTATACAAATGATTTACTCTTAACAAGAGTATGTCAGAAATATAGGAATAAATGTAAAGCATATACATTTAATATAAACCCATTATCCCCCCCCACCTTCAGTGAGTAGAACAGCACTGCATCTACTCTTCTCGTGCTTAATGAGAAGAAAAGAATTTCAACCATTCTTTAGTGCAGAATCTCTCCAGATCTTGCAGAGTCCTGACTTATATGTTCATATATGAACTCTCTTCCATCCTTTGATTGGGAGATTGGGATTGCCATTGCAATATTTTCATCAAAGAGACTGTGTGTTCATTTAAGCATTTTTGATGTGTGAGTTGGATTGTTGTCCTGTTCACAACCAAGTTTTAGCTTTTTGAAAAATGCAGCCAGAATGTGATTCCAAATGTCCCTGTACTTTAGGCCATGTGTTTAAAAAAGCCTTCCAGGAGAAACAGACCCACAGCATCACCATAATTCATGCTTAGTGTAAAGTGCTTTTCATTGTGTATATATGCCAAACTTACCTTGACTGTTTGGAGTCCAACACTATAACTTTCCCAGTTATAGTTACAGTGGCATCTGGCAAGCTTCAAGCACTTATGCTTGTGAGGCAAAGACAGGAAATTATTCTTCCTGGCATACATTCCAAACAGTTTATTGGAATAGAACTGATGTGTTATGGTGGATCTTAGGACTGAATTTTGAAATAATTGACGGAGTAGAATGGTATTACCTAAATTGTGAAGCTGTATTAACTGATGAGAGATTAGTATAATCTTGTACCTAATATTAATTTAAGAATTAGACTGGGGGTATATTTGACTCCTGCTAGGAGTCAGCAGACATATTGATAACTATACTGTTAACATATTCAAATACACAAAAAGACTGTCAATCTTGGAGCATATAAATATTTTGAGTTAATTATACATTAATACATGCCATACTTAAGTATGTGCATTGTTAATCAGAAGCTGAAATTGTATTTTTTGTGCAGTGTTGTGGTCTTGAAAATGTATTACATTTGACTGAATTTTATTTTTTAAGTTCTGTTATGCTGTAATTCCCCTAGTTTCCCTGACAACTGTTCCCCTTGTGTTTACTTGTTAGGGAACATGTTTGAATTTAAAAGTGTTATGCATTAGTGAAAAGAATCAAAATGTAAAACTTGCAGCACAAGGGAACTCCTTTTGTATTTTTGCAAGGTTATTGGCCCCTCTTACAGCAACCATACATGCAGACAAAGACAGAGCCAGCTCATTCATAATGCATGCAGATGGATGTGATTGTGTAAGACGATATGGCAGACAGCCTTTGCGATATGGCCCACGGGAGATGAATGCTAGACAAAGGCAGGCCAAAGAAACGTACACGTGTTTTCAGCAGAGAGTCTTAGGTCCTCCGACGGACCATGCTGTACTCAGTCATAACGAAAAATAAGCCTGCCCATCATCCCCTGTACTAGTGACGGCAAATGAGTACCCGTACATGCTGCCCCTTTTTGTATTCTCAGCACTGTTATGAGGCAGAGCGTGTTACGCCAGCCCTGTCTTGCACACCAGATCGAGCGGATTAGTCAGCATTAGCCATTAGCGGCCTTGGCTGTGCTGGCCTCTATAATCATAGTGACTATAGGCCTGAGGTCTGGCAGTGAGGTAAGTGAGAGTGTGAGAGACGTAATGCTGCATCATGCTCTACGTCAAGCTGAAGGGAATCCCAGGAGCTTTGGGATTGTACTAATACTCACAAGGTATTACGGGTCTGCCCAGGTAGCCACGGTGAGTGGGATCACCAGGGAGACACATGGCAGTTGCGAGGCGATGTGTCTTAAGAAGATAAGCCTAACTATTAAAACAAAGTAAACTCTACAGCTCTGACGTCTCCTTTAGCACTTGAGTACACAGCAACTTCACTGTAGCATTGATGTTGCTTTTAATTATCACTGAGAATGTCAACACTGCCATTCTTCTCAGGCTTTGTACCATGTGGCATGCTTTTAATTTTGTTCTTTGAACTTGAAAAAGGACACGCATGCAGGCAAAAAGCTAAATGTGCTTTGGAAGCTGATTGTAGGATTCTTTTTAAAAAAAAAAAATTATTTTAAACCCGTTTAACCAAAATGTATAATGTCATGAGTCCATTATTATTATATAAATTTTTGTATATATATTAGTAATTATGGAATTAGATCATTAAGATAATCTAATTCATTTAAACACTCAACCAACATGTAGGGCTAAACTGGTGGCCTGGTGGTTAGTGAGATGTCCCTGTAATTGAAAGGCCATGGGTTTGAATCCCAGGACAGTCAGAGGCCCCACTGAGTTACTGTCCCAACACACAGCTCCCTGGGCGCTATGTCCCTGGCTGCCCGCTGCTTAATGGTTTGGTTAAAAGCAGAAAACAGTTTCACTCTCGTCACACTCTGCTGCGCTGTGTTGACATACACTAAATGGCTACTGTACACTTGTAATTTAGATTATTTGTTGTATTTTATTGCTTTTTACCCCAGGTCATGGTACTTATATATATTATTTTATTTTTCAGTTTTGACGTGGATAATGGCACATCCTCAGGACGCAGTCCACTGGACCCAATGGCCAGTCCAGGCTCAGGCCTCATCCTGCAGGCCAACTTTGTCCACAGCCAGCGGAGGGAGTCTTTCCTGTACCGCTCGGACAGTGACTACGACCTCTCACCAAAGTCCATGTCCAGGAACTCCTCAATTGCCAGTGACATGTGAGTTTGACCTGTATGGGGTGTGCCACAGACTTGATTGTGTTGTCTTTAGTTACTGAGCACATTTTCTCTGCTAAATAATAAAATATGATTATATTAAACAATGTACAATGGATATTTACAGTAACTGCTGTTAACCGGAATCATTAGCTGTCTAACTTGGTCTGTTTTCTCTCACTCTGTAGACATGGAGATGACATGATTGTTACCCCTTTTGCACAGGTAAGCCAATACTGTAGTCATTCTGACAGTACCGAAAAACCAAAGCTCTTTTCTAAACTGAATTAAGCTGAAAGTATGCAAGTTTAATGTACACAGCTTTTTAAAAACCATTTTAAACTTCTTAAAAACACAGGAGACGGATTTGAGTTTCATGTTGGAGCATGAATTATGAGTATATCTGTTTATATGTATAGCCAGCATTTTATTACGAAGCTCCATTTATAACCTCATGCCTGATGTCATGTCCCATTCTTCAGGTCCTGGCTAGCTTAAGAACTGTACGGAATAATTTCTCAGCACTGACAAATGTACAGCAAGAAAGATCTTCCAACAAGTAAGTAGCTAAATCTGTTCTAAGATGATATTGTCTTCCTGCACTAGCAGGATGTTCAGTGTTTCTTTGGCTTAAAGAAGCATGTCAGATGATTCTACTTGAATGTTTGACAATAACTTAATAAACAGAAGGGGAATGTGAAATGTTTACGTAACAACTTCTGCTGTAGACTTTTTCCACTGTTGGCTTACTTGATTACTTGTTTACTGGTAAATGCTTCTTCAAGAACCTGGTTTGGTTTGTTGTAACCCTGTTTCCAAGTAAACCTAAGTATGTTTATGAAATAATAATGTCCACTGTGGCTGTGTTTTGAATTTTGTTCAGCAGCAGCGCACATTTTTCAGTGTGTGGCTGAAAATGAATTTTCAGTGTTATATGTGCCCTCTTGTGAAAACAATAATTCTTGTCATTCTTCTTTATCAGACGATCACCCATGTGTAACCCTCCACCCATCACAAAGACCTCCTACACAGGTGCAGTATTTCTGTCTATTATTTTGGAAATGTCATGTTTACTTTGCGTGTACCTGCATGTTATTGAGGGTAGAATGTGGGTGGACACATGTGCATATGTGTAACACAGAGGATAGATTAAAACTCTTGTGTTTAGGGCTATGGCTAGATAAATGGTGCTTTACTTTCTATGTCTGAAGTGGGAGACCAGGAGTTCCAGATTTTGCACATTCTCACTGTAAATGCAGGGTGGCTAAGGCTGAGCAGTCACTGCAAAACTGACTAAAAAGCATCTGCATACTATCCTCATCTTATTAATTGCTTTTAAGCACATTCCACTCTTGTTCAAACTGCAGTAATGCTACTCTTACTATCCTACTTTGTGATTTTTCGTACTTCTATTTACAGTACAGCTATACTCTCCTCCTCACAGTGACATTGCAGTATTTCTTTCTGCACAGTAACAGTGCAGCAATATTCTCCTCACAGTTACACTGCAGTTATACTGTCATCAGTTACACTGCATCTATATTCTCGTCATAGTTACATGGCAGATATACTCTTCCCACAGACACACTGCAGATATACTCTCCTCACAGATACACACTGCAGATACACACTGCAGATACACTCTTATCACAGTTACACTGAAGATATGCTCTCCTCACAGTTACACGGCAGATACACTCTCCTCACAGTTACACTGCAGATACACTCTCCTCACAGTTACACTGAAGATATGCTCTCCTCACAGTTACACGGCAGATATACTCTCCTCACAGTTACACTGCAGATACACTCTCCTCACAGTTACACTGCAGATACACTCTCCTCACAGTTACACCGCTGATATACTCTCCTCACAGTTACACTGAAGATATACTCTCCTTACAGTTACACTGAAGATATACTCTCCTTACAGTTACACTGCAGATATACTCTCCTCACAGTTACACTGTTGATATACTCTCCTCACAGTTACACTGCAGACATACTCTCATCACAGATACACTGCAGATATACTTACCTCACAGTTACACTGCAGATATACTCTCCTCACAGTTACACTGCAGATATACTCTCCTCACAGATACACAGCAGATATACTCTCCTCACAGTTACACTGCTGATATACTCTCCTCACAGTTACACTGCTGATATACTCACCTCACAGTTACACTGCAGATATACTCTCCTCACAGTTACACTGCTGATATACTCTCATCACAGTTACACTGCAGATATACTCACCTCACAGTTACACTTCAGATATACTCTTCTCACAGTTACACTGCAGATATACTCACCTCACAGTTACACTGCAGATATACTCTCCTCACAGTTACACTGCTGATATACACTCGTCAAAGTTACACTGCAGATATACTCACCTTACAGTTACACTGAAGAAATACTCTTCTCACAGTTACACTGCAGGCATACTCTCCTGACAGTTGCACTGCAGATATACTCTCCTCACAGTTACACTGCAGATATACTCTCCTATAGTTACACTGTAGATATATGCTCCTCACAGTTACACTGCTGATATACTCACCTCACAGATACACTGCAGATATACTCTCTTCACAGTTACACTGCAGATATACTCTCCTAAAGTTACACTACAGATATACTCTCCTCACAGTTACACTTCAGATTTGCTCTCCTCACAGTTACACTGCAGATATACTCTCCTACAGTTACACTTCAGATTTACTCTCCTCAAAGATACACTGCAGATATACTCTCCTTAAAGTTACACTCCCGATATACTCTGTTCACAGATACGCTGCAGACATACTCTCCTCACAGTTACACTGCAGGCATACTCTCCTCACAGTTACACTGCAAATATACTCTGAACAAAGTTACACTGCAGATATACTCTCCTCACAGTTACACTGCAGGTATACTTTCCTACAGTTACACTGCAGATACATTCTCCTCACAGTTACACTGTAGATATACTTTCCTCACAGTTACACTGCAGATATACTCTCCTTAAAGTTACACTGCCGATATACTCTCCTCACAGATACGCTGCAGACCTACACTCCTCACAGTTACGCTGCAGACCTACACTCCTCACAGTTACACTGCAGGCATACTCTCCTCACAGTTACAATGCAGATATACTCTCCTCACTGTTACACTGCAGGTATACTTTCCTACAGTTACACTGCAGATATACTCTCCTCACAGTTACACTGCAGATATACTCTCCTCACAGTTACACTGCAGATATACTTTCCTCACAGTTACACTGCAGGCATACTCTCCTCACAGTTACACTGCAGATATACTCTCCTCACAGTTACACTTCAGATTTGCTCTCTGCAGATATACTCTCCTACAGTTACACTGCAGATATATTCTCCTCACAGATACACTGCCGATATACTCTCCTCATAGTTACACTGCATCTATATCATTTTTCTCTGTTACACTGTTAGAATACTGTTACCACTGCAGGATTGTTTCTTAGTTACACTGTGGATTATTTCTTTTTTTAATGACAATGACGATAGAAATAGAAACATGGATGAACAACTGCTTTTTCATTGGCTCCTGGTGGAATCTGTCCCAAGCGCTAGAGCAGGAGAATCATGGTACTCAGTTTAGATTAGTTTTGTATTTCCCTCTTTTAACACATGATTCAGAATTGATAATAAACTTAGTTATCCAATTGTGCACACCCCCTGAGGTTTTTAAACCTCTTGTCCCAACAAGTTTGTTTCACTTTAAACTAAGTAATAATGGTTTGTGTAGGACCACCTATAACAAAATAGCCCAAAATGAGTTGATTCTTGTTAATAGAAATATAGTAGCTAAATGCTGTTGTTGTTTTATGAAAACATAGCACCTGATGTTGTCACTGTCATTGTTCAGTAAATTAAAAAAATATATGATTCCATCTCCCATACAGTTTCAGTGAGAGGTTTTCTTACAGACGAAACAATATATGATCACATTCTAATAAAGTGCAGTTCTGATAGCAACTCAGTGCTACTGTTGATGGTTTGAGGCAAGCCATACAGCTGGCAGTGCAGACAAGCACCCAGGTCCAGTCTGTGCTGATCCAGGCTGGGATTTCCAGGCAGCCCTGCTGTCTGTGGAGCCAGTGGCCTCGCTTGGGCTGGTGTCTGATGTCGCGCTAAGCATGAGAAGAATGCCATTGACGTCAGTGCAGTCCCTTTCAGAGAGTGGCACCCCATCTCTTTGTAGCCAAGTGAGAGAGAGAGAAAGAGCAAGACAAAGAGAGAGAGAGGAAGGAAGGAAGGAGGAAAGAAATTGACAGGCAGAATGACAGGAATAATGTGAGCTTTGTTAGATTAATGTACATGTGGCATTTGCGTCTCATATATCAGGATAATAACTTGTGTTTAGTGAGCAAGTCAGACTACTTTTTATGAATACTGACACATGGGAGTGCACCAGATCAAACAAAAACAAAAACATTTTAGCAGCTTTCCAACATAACAGAAAACCGAATAAAAGTGCTTTAAAAATGATCATGACTATTTCATTTGAACTTATTTACACCATAGAGTTGATTTTCTAATGAAAAGAGGCACCATAGTAGTCCTTAATAGAACAGTCAAATAATTAAATAAGAAATTATTTATGCATAAATATTACTTATATTCTCATACTTTCTATCAGGTGTTATATTTTAAATTAGGTTTTGGTCATTTTTTTAAAAAATGTGCAATGGTGTGTGTCTTTCTTTGATTACGGTGTTGTACTGGGTGTGTTATAGATCCATCTGATCTCTCTCAGCATGAAGTGCACACATCTGTGTCAGTCATTTTCTGCTAAGCTAAGTGAATAAAGCCCAGAGCAGAGCTCCTAACGAAATATACTACATTGACCTTTCACAGCCTAACAGTTTACACCGCATAATGCTCTAATATTACTGTTGAGAGTATGGCAGTCTATAACAAAGTAATACAATACACTATAGTTCAAATTCTTACCACCTTTACTGACTTAAGTAATTTGCTTTTTCTGGAACGAACTGTGCAGCACTGATAGAGAATATGAGTGAACAAACAATCTTTTAAATCTTTTAATCAAGCAAATAGAAACCTAAAAATGATGCAGAGGAGATCACCTACATGTGCCGGATTTGGTGGGGTTTAGGGGAGTAATCTAGGAAGTTATAAGTAAAGTAATCCAGCTACAGAAATATGAACATAGTCTAAGAAAGAGGATAAATAGATCCTGAATAAATAGACCCTAAAATATTTATTTTTGAATACAGTATTTTAACAAAAAATTGAAATGTTGTGTATATGGGAATGAAGTCAATACAGCACATTGCTCCAGTACTGAGAAATTTACAGAACCACAGTATAACCTCTTAGGCACATGTTCAGGTGCAGTACAACCATTTAAAATAGTCCAAATCAAAATGCCACACAAAAACATTTTTACTGAACAAATGGAAGCATAGTCTTTTGAACCACAGACAGCGCTTACATTCCAGTCGCCTCTGTGTTCCTGATTCCTGTGCCGTGTTGTTCCAGCCCGTGGTTTGACTGCTGCTCACTCTCTCCCTTTCCACGGCGCAGCGCTGGCAGCCTTCAGGCTTCGGTTTCAGGGGGAAGCTCGGCTCACGTTCGGCCAGCAACCCGCCACACTTCCCCCTATGCGCACCCTGGACATCCAGAAAGATCACACACACGCAGCTTAGAGCGCTTGTCCTCTGTGATTTTGTGTGTGTGTGAGTGTGTGTGTGTGTGTGTGTGTGTGTGTGTGTGTGTGTGTGTGTGTTTGTGTGTGTATGTGTGCCTCTTCATCCTTCATTACTGCTGGCTGCTGGAACACCAGAGACAGGGGAGAGCCCAGTCATCTGTTGGCGTCATCCCCCCATATGCCGTGTGTGCAGGCGCGTGTGTACTGCTTTGAACATGATGCCTGTAGCTGTTGTTTTGGACCAGATGTGAAGCAAGGAACCCTCTTCTGCACAAACCTCTGGATGTGAAACTGGGCAGAGATGGGCCTGCCCACAGCACCACCGCTGCTTACCCTGCTCCAGCACTGGAACTATCTCTCTTGGCTTAACAGCACGCTGGACCTTAGATCGCTGGATAAGGCTCTGTGATACTGTGTGTGTGTGTGTGTGTGTGTGTGTGTGTGTGCGTGTATGTGTGCTCGCGTCTGTGTGTATTTGTGTGCTTCTGTCACCCCGTCTGTGTGGCCCCTCTGTATGTTTTGTTTAGGGATATACTGTTCTCGTCCCTCATTGGATTCTGTCTACAGCCCATAGATTTACTTTAACATAGTGGGGCTACCATTCATTGGTGCTCAGTCTGAAACTTGTGCAAGGATTTTGTGCTTTCCACTGCTTTTTCCTTGGGGATTTTTCTGGCTCACTTTTGGAGCCTGTCACAGTTCACCGTGGAGGGTCTCAGCACAGCATGAAGAACCACACATGCGTTCAGTCGGGTCACCCCAACATGGCAGTCTACGGCAGTTTGGGCTCTCTGCTGGGGGCCTCAGCTAGTCCACTGAAGCGGCTTAAAGCTGACCCCTCGCTGCCCTCTCTCCCCACAGAGGAGGCCTACCAGAAACTGGCCACCGAGACCCTGGAAGAGCTGGACTGGTGTCTGGACCAGCTGGAGACACTGCAGACCAGACACTCGGTCAGCGAGATGGCATCCAACAAGGTAAGAATGACACTTTATTTTTCACTTTGCTTTTCTTGAGTCAGTGTTGATTGGCTGCAGTTAAGGTGACATTCCCACTGTGGTACATCTGAGGTTATTGAAGAGCTGCCTTGAGGTCTCTTTTGGTTCTTAGGGCTATGCCTTGTGTCAGATTCTCAGGGCAGGTGCTGTACTAATTGTGAACTCTCTACTGCCCACAGTCCGATAGGCCTCAGTGTCTCATATTCCTGAAAAGGATTTTAAGCAGCTAACAATTTCAGTGTATTCAACATTTCATCACACATTCTCTGACATTATTTATTATTTTGACCTGTGCCTGATCTGTGCTCATGCATTGAGAACCTAATGACACATTTTCCATGCATTGCATTGCTATTCACATGCGCCATCACACAGCATCGGAATCCTCTATAAGAGTCTGCTTTTATTCATACCACTATTCTGAGGACACATTTTCCATATTTGTATAATTCTTCGCAGAGATTCTCTCATTTCCGTGAGCTGGTCATTCTTCAAGTGTTTGCAACAACGGCAGGAAAAAATCGTCACACTGCTCTGCACTGAGCATGCTCACACTCGTCTTCAAGGCCCCGGCACACATGCAGCATGCTAATCGGCCTCAGCCAGTCAGCTACGCCACAACACCACGCACGATTACACGCGCCAACCACGACACTACTGGTGCACGCATGAGGCTAAGGATTGTATAGAAGTGATTGGCTATTAGTGTAAAAGCATCAAATGTTCACATCTTGTTGATTCTCCCTCAGTTGCCAACCCCCCCCCATCCCAGGTATCCATGGTAACAAACTAGGCCTGTGCATTTGCTTTGTTGCTGAAGCCCACCAGTAGTCGTGGGCTACAACATCCGAAACAGCTTTAGGAGATCCAAGTTTTATTATTATTTTTAATGCTATTAATACTTGTGCTGTTTTAATATGTTTAAAATTAGTTAACCTTTAATGAGAATGACATTGTTTTACATTATTTGTAAAACAAAAAAAATAGACAGCTGATTATTTTTATACCATTTTTTTATTTTACATTGTTTTATATTTTGTCTGTTATTGTCGCTGCCAGGCTATCAATATATTTTGAGCAAGGTGGATAATAATGGACTGGTTTGGACTGTTTTCTTTTGTTTATTTTTGGATAGAATTTTGCTGGATTTATGTCACTGGATTAATAAATTCATAATATAAATATTTGTTTTTTGAGATGGGCCCGATCCGATAAGATATCGGTATTGGGTTCTGATATAGCTGTAAATCTGATATCGGTCGGACAGCCCTGATCTCTATATTCTGGTTCGCAACTCATACAGGACCTGAAAATTGATGCTGTTTAATTCCCAATGCGTTGGCAGCAGACGCTCATTTCCACAAATGCAACAAATCTACAGCAGACAACAAAAAAAGCGAACCTCTTTGTGTTCTTTTAGAGGCTATTTTCTGTGTTTTGTTGGCTGTTTTGACCCCTCTCTCAATCTCTCAAAACACGACGAAGCTAAACCTGGGCATCTCGGTCGGTCCACTTTAAATACAAAAGTGGTTAATTACACTCTGCCCTGTCATGTCTCTGAATGCATGTTATTTAAAATGTATTAGTTTGACACGTTTTTTGCACAGTTGTTGCTGCTAAAATGGTAATAATACTACAAATATTTAGATGACTGTCTCAAAACACAATGAGGCTGAAGTTGAGGATCTTGCAACCTGGCCATTCCACCTTAAATACAGGAGTGATGAGATTACACTCCCCTGCTGTGTCTCTGAATTCCTTTTATTTAAAATGTGTGTAAAACAGTGAATGCCTTTACATTCAGTGTAATTGTGTATAATTTTGCTCTTCTAATAAGTGCTTAGTGGTTTATTTATTCAGTAACCTTACTAAAAACAAAAAAATATAAGAGTAAAAAAATTATTATATCATAATCTGTATTGGTATCGACAGTAGTGTATCAGAATCGGATCAGAACTGGAAAAACGTGGATCGGCCCATCACTAGTTTTTTATACTGTATATGTTATAGGGTTAAACTTTATTGATGTTAAGCATAAAAAAGACCTCGAGTACAAGAGTGAGAAGTATCAGTGGCGGTGATTTATTTATTTTTTTTAGGTTAATTTATGTTGTTTGCATGCTTTTCTGTACTATAATTCACATTTATTGGCATTTTCAAATTTCTCTTTGTTTCCTAAAGTACAACAGGCTGGTTGTGTTACCATGTCTTTAAGACTAATATAGGTAAATAAGCTCACTCCTTAATGGCTCTTCTGTGTTTTATTCACAAAACAAGACTAATTTGAAATGCTTTTTACGAATTAAGTATACAATGTAGGCAAATATGTTGCTGGCAATAACGTTGCAAAACAGTTCTTAGACCTTGTGGAAAAATAATAAAGTTTTTGTAATATAGACACATCTCAGAACACAGAAAATATAATAAAGTACACTGGTCACAGCATTAAAAGAGACAAACTATTTTTATTGGCAAGACAATTGATGTGCAATTGATCCTTTTAGTTTGAACAGCCCCGATCCATAAGAGATGGAATCAGCCTGATAACTGTAATAACCGAGCTAAATTAATCAGCATCAGAAACCCTTGTGCTCTGTGAGGTCTATTTTTTGACTGATGCCGCACATTCAGAATGGAGATGCTATTTACGTCCTGGTCTGGAGGAAAAAAAGAAGAAAAAACACATTTACTGTGAAATCACAGCAAAAAAAAATGTGTGACCTCTTCCTATTTTTTTCCTCTCGCCACCAAGGGCAGGCGTGTTAACACCTTCTGGATGTACCAGCAATAGAAAGACACACACCCCTGTCCGCATGGGCCCACGCCACCCGATTACGACTGGCTCATCTGCTCCAGTAAAGCTGCAAATTAGGCAGTATCCTGCTGCTGTCTCTGAGGGAGTCAAAGTGTGAAACAATCCCAGTTTGTGTTGTGTAGGCTGCAGTGGCTCCGCTCAGCCGCCTTCATTTACTCTCTCTCATAACTTAGATCCTTCCACACTATTTTAAGAAGCAGTCATGTCAAACCTGAAGATTTTTACTCACCGTCACTTGTTAGTTAGATATTAGACTATCAATATAATATAGACTTATTAATAAGATATTCTTTCATCCATATATGACATTTTCCATCACATGTGATGCTGAATGAAATAAAACACTAAAAACAAAAGACCAAAAAGAGAAAACATTTGGAGTCATTTGTGGTAGTCTAATTTAGGAAAACAGGTAAAAACTATTCAGATCATTAATATGCATCCTATGGAAGTCTTTATGGAAATCAGAATTTTCCTTGGAAAATTATTGGAAGAGTTGATGCGAAATGTTAACACTGTTAAGGTTTAAAATTTATTATTTGATCCCCATGTCCATATAGCCCATATATGGAAGCTGAATTGGAAAACAGAATTCATTGTTTTTGTGATATCACGAAGCCATAAGTGTAATAATCTATCTATTCAGTGTTCAGTGAACGAAATTTTCGGTTTTTATTAGCTTTTATTGTTTATCTCGCCCAGAACTAAATGTCATTTTAACATCTGACATATGCTCTCCGCTGACTCTTCTCACCAGAGGGGCTTGTGAATCTTCTTTCTTGCTGCATATTTTATGACCCAGGATGAGACAATGCCTACTTTAAGCAATCATGTCATGCAGATTACCTCAGTGTGAATGACACACACACACACACACACACATACACATGCTTGCATCAAATAATGATGTTGCCTCCATCGTACAGTATTATTTGGTCATTTGGTTTTAAAGAGGTATCATGGGATTTACTGTGCATGTGTGTGTGTTGTATCTGAGGCACATTCATCGAAACAACATACAGAGACCAATGCAGCTGCAATGCTCCAGAAGAGTGGGAGGGGCTGGAGAGCGAGAGCCCTCCTAGACACTTTACATATGAGCCTGGTCCAGGAATCAGCGCTCAAACTGATCCCAGCAGGTGTGTGATTGGCAGGGCTTGGCCAGACAGAGACTGCAGTCAGAGCTTCACCTGAAACACTGCGTGAAACTGAGCCTTATTAGGAATTGGTTAACTTCGTATTCTCTGCCTCCCAAGCGCAAGAAGGCATGATGCAAACGATTCGCTGTGCACTTTGAATAGAGGCTCTCTCGCATACCTAGATGGATTCTGGACGCATAACAACGGAGCTTGCCATGGTCGTCAATGCATTGGAACATTTGGAGGAATTTCTGGACTGACTTTATGGTCTAGTTCATTGTGATGTTGATATCAGTGAGAGGTCCTACTATGACGGATGCTTCAATTGCTGCATGCTGAAGTTCTGACACCTTTTTTTGTATCTGCTGCCTTTCGATTTCTTATCTATTGTATATTTTTATCCGGACTCGCTTGATTTTCAAAATGCCTGAGGCAAATTATTTGCTAACAGTTTCTTGGGGATATATAAAGGTAAGCAATTTATTCAGAG
Organism: Ladigesia roloffi; assembly: GCA_037577295.1. Classification (NCBI taxonomy): domain Eukaryota; kingdom Metazoa; phylum Chordata; class Actinopteri; order Characiformes; family Alestidae; genus Ladigesia; species Ladigesia roloffi. The sequence goes on from JBBKCR010000016.1 coordinate 11,686,582, forward strand.
ACGCACTGTTAGATAATGCTGGACATGAGTACACCTCCATTGTGCACTTATGCATGGTAGATCAACAGAAGGCTGTACAGACAAAGCCAGTTAAATTAGTAAATAAATATGGAGAGATAGGGAGAGAGAGATGCATGCATGGATAAATCAATTGAGTTGATAGATCTATTGATTGTAACTGATTATTATGACTGGAGAATCATGGGTATCATTTTCATTAGCTTTGCAGCAGTGGCTGTTGTTCCTTGGATAATGGCCCTAAATTTGCAGCCAAGTGCTATTCTTCACCTCCGCTATCATCTTCATTGTGCTGCCATTTCTACATCTCACTTCCCACACATGGCTAAAAAAATGCTCGCCGCAAACATTTCTAACTGGGTAACTGTTTATGCTGGTGTGGACAGGGTGTGTATGCACTTAAATGAAATTCATATGAAAATACTTGCTCCACTAGACCAAACACCTATGCTGTGTATTTCTACACTGCATTCCTGCTCATCTGTTCTTATAGTCTTGCATTTGTTCCCATTTTCCCTCTGGTGGCTCCTGCCACCTGACTGGGCAGGTCATTGTGACCTGGTTTTCAGAGCCTGAGATAGTGAGTGATTCTGTGTTTCTGGAGGACTTAGCCTTGAGTTTCCAGACAATCTGGAGCCATACACAGACAACAGACTCATAAGAATGAGAGAAAAAGACATGGTCGTTTCGAACTTTGCTTTGGTCTTTATTATTAGTAAGTTATAAAAGGTCTAATAATTAAACAAATTAATTAATTAACCATAATTAAAAATAATTGTCTCATAATTTCATTTTCAAAGGACAGTTTACACCTGCTGTTTTAATAAATAGCAATTAAAATGTTTACTCATCTATCAGGTGCCCCTAAATGATGTTGAGGGATTTCAAAAACATTTATTTGCATGTATTTGTCTTTTTAGTTTAAGAGGATGCTGAACAGAGAGCTGACCCACCTGTCTGAGATGAGCCGCTCTGGAAACCAGGTGTCTGAGTACATCTCCAACACGTTCTTAGGTAAGTAAGGAGAAGAGTCCAACACGTTTGTTTTTCAAATCATCGGTGGGCTGTATGTATGTGTATATTCCAGATTAAGTGTTCTCACAGCTTCTGTTTATATAAGCCCAGTGATTACAGTTAGATGGAGGAGGGATGACTTGATTCGAGGAGGTGCACCATAGAGGTGTGTTTGGCCATAGAGAATCAGCCAATATGTATCATTAGACCAGAACTGAACACATTGGTCCTTAAAATAGAAGTCCATTTGGAGTGGTGTGATGTAAAAAGATGATTCTGATTTCTTTACGGGTCATGAAGTCTAAATTACAAATAAGGACACTTGATTTAGCACCCAAAACCTTCAGTGCTTTCAGAGGAACTTGGTGTTTTTGTATAATAAAAAAAAACGTTTTAGGTCATCAACTTTTAAATTCCCCTTTAAAAGTGTCATTACCTCAGTTAAGTACAGTTATTTAACCTGGTAATATCTAGTATGATTTTATGTTAGAAATTCCCATAAAACCCTGTCCTTAGTTATTAGTGCTAGAATACGCATTATTGACTGACAGTGCTGTTCAACATGGCTCCGTTTTATTGTCAAATGATCATACATGAAGTTTTATGGAGCAAAAAGGTATTTTATTCCCCTGCAGAAACATTTTCCATGAGCTGGTCTGATTTTCAAAATCTGTGTGTGTGTTTGTGTGTTTATGTTTGTGTGTTTATGTTTGTGTGTGTGTTTGTGTGTGTTTGTGTGTGTTTGTGTGTGTTTGTGCGTGTTTGTGTGTGTTTGTGTGTGTTTGTGCGTGTGTGTTTGTGCGTGTGTGTTTGTGTGTGTGTGTTTGTGTGTGTTTCTGTGTGTGTTTGTGTGTGTGTGTGTGTTTGTGTGTGTGTGTGTGTGTGTTTGTGTGTGTGTGTGTGTGTGTGTGTGTGTGTGTGTGT
>JBBKCR010000016.1:11693000-11719360 GCA_037577295.1 Ladigesia roloffi
GACCTCTGCCATCATTTTAAGTGGGAGAACTTGCACAATCGGTGGCTGACTAAATACTTTTTTTCCCCACTGTATGTGATTACTGTTGTCTGTTCCTAGCAGAGCACACTGTTACTCTGGGCATGAACAGTGATATACACCAATCAGCCGTAACATTAAAATAATCTCTGAATATGTACTGTGGTATCTGGCACCAAGACATTAACACAAGATCCTTTGAAAATGAAGCCTCCATGGATCCGTTCAGTTTATCCAACACATCCCACAGAAGTTCAGTAAGATTGAGATCTGGAACGTTTGAAAGCCAAGTTGACATCCTAAATCCTAATTCCTGGGCACCTTTTGCTGTTTGGCAAGTGACATTATCCTACTGAAAGAAATCATTAAGGAGTATCATAGCCACAAAAAGGGTATCCCAGCAGAATATTACTCAGAGAATCACACTGCCTTTGCTAGCTTGCCTTCTTCCTGTAGCACATCTGGGAGACTTCTCATCCTCATGTAGGCACAGCACAAGCACACAGCTGTCCACCTAGTATGCAAAAAACAATATAATTTTTGTGTCTGGCAACCTTTTTTTTATTGCTCCATCGTCCAATATTGCTGCTTAAGTGTCTAGTTTTGGCACTTTTGGTGGTGGATAGCTGTCAGCACACCTAACTGGTCTGCAACTACACAGCTAGCTGTGATGCACTATGTGCTCTGACATCTTTTTGTCATAACCAATGTTAATTTTCAGCTGTTTATGCAGCAGCTCTTCTGTGGGATACGACCAGGCACACTAACCTTTGCTTTACATGCGCATAAATGAGTTTTAGGCACCTATGTCCCTGTCACCGGTTCCTTAGACTAACTTGGTAGGAACTAAACACTGCATACCAGGAAAATCCTACAAGACCTTTAATTTTGGAGATGATCTGACCAAGTCACTAGCCATCACAGTCTGGTGCGTGTCAAAGTCACTCAGATCATCAGACGTGCCCATTTCCCTGCTTTCAACATTCAGAGTTGAATGTTCACATGCTGCCTAGTATAAGTTGTCCTTCAACAAGCTGTCTGGACTGAAGCACTGTATAACTTTAGCACTCATGGATGGAGAAAAAGTGCTATAGGATAAATATGTCGATATATGCAAACATGCTGTTTTCCATGACATGATGTATCTTCAGTCAGGGTGTCAGTAAAGCATGTATAGACTGGGGAGTTAGCAGTACAGTAAATATTTGTATATTGCATAAATTGTTTCATTTCTGAAACCAAGTATCCCTTTAAAAAGGACATTTTGTTTTTTACATTATATGGGCCTTTTAAAAATTTTGGCACAGAAATTTGTATAAAAAACAGTTTAAGCCAAAGTTGAAATCATTGTAAAAGCGAGATTGTATGCTTGTTATAATTATTAACCCAAAGTAATTTAAATATATAGAGAACATATAAATGTAATTGTTATTCCTCTGTTTTGTGTCTCTCTTTCTCTATATCAGATTCTGAGCTGGCTCTTATGTATAATGACTCGTCTGTGTTGGAGAACCATCACCTGGCTGTAGGCTTTAAGCTGCTGCAGGAGGAAAACTGTGACATCTTCCAGAACCTGACCAAGAAACAGAGACAGTCACTGCGCAAGATGGTTATTGACATTGTGAGTTCCACACAATTTAATTTTATATGGACTGCATGCCATCATTGATGGAATTTTAACTACTGTATTTCATTGTAAATCTAAATGTAATTCAATACAACTGCACCAAATATAGTATTAAATTTAGCATTTCAATCTGATTCATTGATTCATTAATGGCATCAGTTCTGTACACTGTAGGCAGCAAGAATCACTACAACATGACAATAAAGGCTTACCCACTTCTGTGGGCATGGTGCCTCCATAACCAGTCACATTTTAGATCAGAAGCAGTAATAACAGCAGCAGTAATAAAAGGCATATACTGTCGTCACATGGGGAGCTTTACCATGTGGAATGTAAAAATAGTTTCCTCATGAGCCATTTGTCTTTAGTGGGTGCTGCAGGTCGCAATATGCACCAGTGTACTCCCACTGAACACAGTGTTTGTGTTTGCTTATTCTCCATAAAACAAGCCATAATTATTCTATTGGAGTTTATTAACCTTTTCTCTGCCTTCGGTGTTTGGGTGCTCCCATATCTCATGCTGAAAACCCCCAGCTGTACCTCTCTCTTTTAGAACATGGGTGTTCATATATACAAATATGTGCACAGTAGGCAAACATGTCTGTCAGGCAAACATGTCTGTCATTGACATTTATCTTTCTGTTTGATTCAATCTTTGCCAGAATTTCCATGGCAGTTATTTCCCATTATCATTTCCTCCACTTCTTCTACCTGATTTTGAATCCCCAGGAGGTGGCCCTCCTGGGGTTTAAGGCATCCAAGGACTGACTGGGCATTGACCCTTCCAAGGTTCAGGTGGTGGTTAAATTGTCCTGTGCCATTTCAGCCCCTTATGCAGAATTTGTGTACCGAAACAGTGCTGCCCCCTGGGGCAGTTTGAGTGGACATTTGAGGCCCAGACGGCTTTTGTAAATCTAGAGTGGCAGCTAACCACCATCCCTATGCTGCAACTCCCAAACCCAGATCTCGTCTCCGTAGTTAAGGTTGACACCTCCAATGTGGGTGTAGGTATGGTACTCTCACTGTGCTCCAGGTTGGATGGCAAACATCATCCATGTACTTTGCACTACCTTACACCTGCCAAAGGAAACATTGGGTTACTCTTGGCCCTGGAGGCTTGGAGGTACTGGCTTGGGGGCCCGCCATCAATTTCCGTTCCGGAATTCAGCAATCGAAACAACCTCTTACCTTTGTTTTTATGTTTGCTGTTTGTTTTTATGTTTGAAATAACCTGTAATACTGAGGTCTAATCTACTGTTTATATTGAGATCTGATCTAAGTAGATAATACACACTTAGTGAATGTACTTAATTAGGTGCACTTACCTTGTAGATGCACATCTAGGTAGTGTACAGTTACAGAATGTAGTCCATGATTTACTCTACATAAAATTAGCACCCTTTTCCCTCACCAGACCACCAGTGAGCATGAATTACTGGGGTTTGATCATTCTCAGCACTGCAGATACTCTGATATGGAATATTAATGAATGTATGCTAGAGAGACACCTCAATGTCACTACTAGGCTAAGAATCATCTGCCAAACAAAAACATGCAACCAGCTGTGCTTTGTGGCCAGAAACTGAAAGTGAAAATACACAAACTGAAACCCAAATACACAAACTTCAGAAGTCATATCTTGAAAGTATTTTATGTTTATGTGGATTCTAAATATTCTATTCTAATTCTGTGCAGGTTTTGGCTACAGACATGTCAAAACACATGAATTTGCTGGCAGATTTGAAAACAATGGTGGAGACCAAAAAAGTGACCAGCTCTGGAGTTCTACTGTTGGACAATTATTCTGACAGAATACAGGTTAGTCATTCACCTAATATATGCAATTTCACAACATTTGTCATCAAATGTTAACATCAGTTTGTCAGCAATGAAGTCATGATAGAAGGCATATTCAGTCAGTAATGCAGAATATCTTGTTATGTGAACCATAAACCCAGCGGTGCTTTAGACATCAGGCATTTGTGTTATTCGTTGTCTCAGGTGCTTCAAAACATGGTGCACTGTGCAGACCTCAGTAACCCCACCAAGCCCCTGCAACTGTACCGCCAGTGGACAGACCGAATCATGGAGGAGTTCTTCAGCCAGGGTGACCGGGAGAGGGAGAGGGGCATGGAAATCAGCCCCATGTGTGACAAACACAACGCTTCAGTGGAGAAATCCCAGGTAAGCCTGCTTTGAATTAGTAGGTGGATGAATGGATGTGTACTGTTTCAGAGTAAATCAAAGAATAAAAACAATAGGTGTAGTCTGTATTTGGCACAGTAAACTGTTCTAGGGTGGCTTGTTTTATTTTGGCCTGTTTTATTAATTATGCATCCTTGTAAAAGGTACAGTAAATGGATCATAAAAACTTAGTAGTTGAAGTAGAAATTCTCTTAGTTCCTTAAAATGTGCAACAAGAAATCTTAAATGATTTACTTTCATAATTTTAATACTATTCCGTATTTTAATTGAATACACAAATTGACCTAAATCAGCACACATTATTTTACCCAACAAGTACAATTATTTAATATAATTATAGATATTATGGATTGCAATTTCAAAAATTAAATATATACAGTTATTATTGATTGCTGCAATTATCTATGTTTGCAGCTGTTTAATATGGCACAATCCTACTAAGCCTCTCTCTCTCTTCTTGAATCACAAAATAGGTGGGCTTCATTGACTATATTGTCCACCCTCTGTGGGAAACGTGGGCAGACCTGGTGCACCCAGATGCCCAGGACATCCTAGACACACTGGAGGACAACAGGGAGTGGTACCAGAGTACCATCCCCCAGAGCCCTTCACCCGCCCTGGACACCAGCACTGAGGGCCGCCGCACCGCGGGCCAAGACAAGTTCCAGTTCGAGCTGACGCTGGAAGAGGACGGTGAGTCAGACACGGAGAAGGACAGCGGCAGCCCTGCAGAAGAGGAGGAAGAGGAGGAAGAGGAGGAGGAAAACAGCTGCAGTGACTCTAAAACCCTTTGCACACAGGACTCTGAGTGTACTGAGATCCCTCTGGATGAACAAGTGGCAGAAGGGGAGGAGGTGGGGGATGAACAGAGGGAGGAGGAAGAGGGAGAGATATCAGAACCCTGCGTTTTAGAAGAGGAGGAGGAGGAGGAGGAAGAAGAAGAAGAAGAAGAAGAAGAGGAGGAGGAGGAAGAAGAGGAGGAGGAGGAGGAAGAGCAGGACACTGCCAACACGTAACAGAGTATGAGATAGCACCTGGACTTCTTTTTATACTAGAGATGAGAGCCACTTATTTATGGTTAAGCTGTAGGTTTTTTTCATATTTTTCTGTTTTTGGTTTTTGCTCCCTGTTATGTACTGTACCTCCTTGTCCAGAAAAATGTGTATTCAGTTTCCTCATCATCACTATTTTTTCTTCTTTATTTTTTTACATTTAGTAATGAATAGTGCCGTTTGAACCATTTTTGCACTCAGGAAAGTCTTTTCCACTCACTCACTCACTCATTCACTCACTCAGAAGAGACAGACAAAAGAAATTGCATTTGTCTTTCATTTTCTGGGTACTGTCGAATGTGGATGTTTCTTTAACTAAGACAGTATTTGAAAGAGCGATTAACAGAGGCTGCAGGTTGGCTTGCAAAAGAAAAAAATAAAACAAACAAAAAAATACGAAACTTCACCATCAAACCATTTGTGTTCTTACAACATTTGATTTGATGGAAGTTTCATTGCATGGAGACACGTGCAGCTGGTAGTTAACCACAAGCTTTGAAGGTTATTTCTTCCTCGAAGTCTAAGAAATGCTTTATGTGTTCTGTGATTAAATCTATTTGAGTGTCTGAATCATGCAGCACATAGTGTAGATGGACTCATAACCAAAGTGAATAGAAATGACTTATGGCACAAGCAAACTGAAAAAAAAACTGCCAAAGAGTTTTCTGCGTTAGTGACACATGGTGTAAGTAGAACATCTTAATAAAGAACACAGAATACTCTTTATAGAAAGAGTGATCTGTGTGGTGCAGGATTTTTTTTTCCCTTTTTTTCTTTTAGTTTGACCCTACCCTTTGGTTCAACAATTGTCCTGGCTTTTCATTTTTTTTTTAAGTTTTTAATTGTCCTTTTTTCAACATTTATTAAACCAGCCTTAATGATTTTGTTGCCTGGCAAAAAAAATGTGAACTCGGTTTTTGCAGTGGATGAAAAGGATCTTCCTTCATCTCCAGACCTACAGTGATGTAAAACTTTGAAGTACTCTTAAACAAAATGACAGCTCATCACAGACTCTTTTCTTGATATTTTTGCGGGCTTTTTTACATGATTTTGAAATCATTGGTGCCAAGACAGTGTCCATATATACAGGTAGACTCATACATCCAGCTTCCTTCTTCCTTTTTGTCCTCCTTTAGCTTTTTTTAAACCTGTTAAACACTAGGGTATAGCACTAATCAGGATCAACTGGGTAATTCAGACATGTCAGCACAAATCAATGAGAAGCTGGTTGTACGAGAATAGGCTGTTCATGTGTACATTCAGGAGTCTCTATGTCTCTTTATTTGGTTAGCTTGTTTAAAAATGCTTGTGGGACAATCATCGCTAAGGTGAAGCCTCATTAAGGGTCTGCCAGGCCACATGCTATATCTACTGTAATTTTACTGCAGAATTTGTTTTGTTTTGTTCCTCTTAACTTTGCCAAACTTTTGCACTCATTTGGATTTGAGCAGTATTTACACATCTCTGCCAAGTCACCTGCTGCACCAGTATACCTGTCAAGCTGGGGTGTGTTTTGTTTCCTTTGTTCATTACTATATTATTTATTATATTGTTTTCTTTTGTCTAGGTCTCTTTGATGTGCTTGTAGCATATTGAATGATTTAGTCAAACCGTAGCATCAGAATTGCAGGCTTATGAGTGAGCATACCTAAGCATAATTTGATTATGTATGCAGTACTTATATGTAATCAAATGTATAAAATGGTGTATGGAATCCCTGCCTTTTCTTTTTTATTTCTTTTTTTTTCTCTTTTTTTTTGGCTCATTACATTTTGGCTCCTTTACATTCTGTCACCCAGTTACCTTACTTTTAGCGATTCCTCATTTCTCTCTGTTTACAAAACATGTATTTATTGTGCTGTACAGTACATATTGTTGTTCTTACCATGATGTAAATGATTATATCATCCCTAATGGTGATGGTGTTGCTGTATTATGGAACTCTTATTGAGAGAATGTTTTATTACTCTTATTCAGTATCTAAAGAACCCATTTATAAAGCATCTCCTTAGAGATTGTTTTTGTGTGGAAAGGTAGAGAAATTCAAAACGATGGTCATTTTATTTTCTTTCTTTGAAGAGAACAGCAGTCCCTTGGCCTGAGGGTTGTGCCTTAAAGAACCTTTTTCATTTGAGTTTTTTATCTTCTTGCTGCACTAGAAAAAAAAAAAAAACTACTGGCTGGACATTGACCTTGGTGTGTTTTGTTTTTATTTATTTTTTTCCCTGTGTAATTGTAAGGGATATGTATTCCAGTTAAAAACAGACCATATGTGTAGATGCAAGTTGTAGACCTCATGGTAGAAGATGAATTAGGCCAGTATAGCGGTGTTGGGTGTGTGTGGGGAGGGATGGTTTAGTGCCTGAAGGTGATAGACGGCGAACTGTAATGCTCCAAATAGGTCTTTCTTGTTTTAACCTGATCCGATTGGCGCATTGATGCAAGCTGTCGACGTGATTATGTGCTGAGCTGTAGAAATATGCGATATATGAATGTGGGCCAAAGCAGCACTGAAGAGATCGAGCTCTGCGTGAGATGTTTTTTGTGTTTAGATTCTAAGGAAAAATGCAGCAGGTGAATCATGCTGGAACACCACAAACCTACACGATCTTTACAGGCCATGTATGTAACATGCAAAATGGAAAGAAAAAAAAAAGAAAACGCTTTTCCATTGGGGACATTAGGCAATTTTGAGTTTTTGGGTAAACGGATGGAATGTCTTTATAAGCTCCAATCCTACGGTGGAGACGATTTTCGACACATATACTGTAGATTCTTATTGCCCTAAATGGATCAAATCAGTGGCTCGTTTCCTTTTTTGTCATCTTTTTACATCATCAGAAGAATTATTTAGGGATAACTATTTTTTGTTATGTGACTTGAATGCCAACTTGTCTGGAGGTTTCACAAGACAATGTAGTTGTTTACTGGATTCCTTATTTATGGCAGTCTATTGGATAGAACTGTAGAAATAACTTCTGTAAGAAAAGGAAAAAAAGATAAAATCAAATAAACATTTTATATGCACCAGAATAAACAAAAGCATGGGTTGACTCTGACCACCTCTATGCCTCTTATTATTTCTCTGATTTCATGTTTCTTGCTTAAATGGTAATGAAAATGAACACCGAGTTCCAACACTGAAGCTAAATTTCTTAACATGTCTTGGTTGAAGTACATCAGCTTCTCCTCAAATTGGAGCTATTCGTGTTCAAATTTCTTTAGCAAACAACTGAAAACGGAATACTAGTAAAGGATCAGGAATGTTGGATATTAATTTAGTTCCACATTAAATGTGATGTTTGCTATTATTAATTGTATATTATACATTTTTTGTATGTTTTTGTATATTATATATATGTATATTGTACATTTTCTGACTGTCAAGCAAACCACCAGTCTCTTCAACTATTAATACAATTAAAAAGATGACAGTCCTAATCTAGAAAAATAATAACTAAATTGGATTTTTTAGCAAAGTTAACTGTATTATACCTTTAATAAAGTGACCAAAACTCAGCAAATGTAAATAATTCAACTTAGGCAAACCTTGACTGGTCAAAAGGCCACATTTATTTATCTTTTCCAATAATAATACATATTGGGGCAAACATTAAATAAGTCAACTAGTCAGCAAATGCAAAAAATAGGTCATACTGAAGTAAATAAAGGCCTAACAGTTATATACATATAAATCAGGTAGAAAGAGCAATACACAGATTTAATTCCCCTGAGACACATGGGAATAAATACAGCTGATTTCAGCTTATGGCTTCTTCTCTAAAAGGACACAGACAGGTATATTGCACAGTTTGGGAAATCTACTGGGAATATATAAACGTCAATGCAAAAGATAAGGCCTGTACAGTGGCATATTGGCATTATTAAACAGCTAAATTTGACACAGATTTTTTGGCACAACTTCACCATAGCCTACTGTCTGCTGATGAAACACAAGGCTTTCCAGAGGTCTAAACTGAGGGCCTGATTTTAAAAACACATGGAAAATTTCAGTAAATAATATATAGAAAGTGTCAAAACAGCATCTAGCATGTCTACAGTTTGGCCTAGGGCTCGGTGATGCATTTTCTTTCTTCAAGTACAAAAGCTTGGCAACAGCACAGGAGCCACACGTGAGCAGGGCCTACAGGGGCGATGCTAGCAGCTACAGTCGGACTGCTGAGGAGGCGCCAGGTTATCACTCAGTTTAGTCGTGGGTGTTCCCTGAATTACAGCAGGGTCGATCTCAAGGCTGTCTGCCATTTTATCGCAAATGAGGTTCACCAAACATTCAAAGGTCTGCTTGACATTGATGTTGTCCTTGGCACTCGTCTCAAAGAACCCAAAACCTTTTAAGAAAAGACAGAGATCAAATTACCCTGTCAGACCGGACTGCAGAACGTCATAAATTTCAAACTTTAGAAATTCATATACAGATAAAATCATTTTCTGGAAGGGAGAATTTCTGGATGGTAGATAGAGAACATCTACGTGATTTGTGCACTGTCAGTTGTAGTGAGTGATGGCTTATATTGCAATGAAACTATTTTTAACATACATAACATGACCATATTTAGTTTAGATTTTTTTCAGGTAGGTTTAATTCATTGGAAAATGAGACATAATCAACAATTTTGTCCTTCCATCGATGGTTCTTCACAAAATTATTCTTGTAAATGGGATATGTGGGTGTGAAACATTTAGAAGTTTATGGAAACTTCCACATAGCACAAAGGTTCAAGTTAAAAAGCCTTAAAGTATGTGCCCTGCCCCAGATCTGGAGTACATGTGCTTCTTTAAGGCATGAAGACTCTGGGAGTTCTTAGTCTTAAGTATGTCCAGGATATGTTTGGAAAAACAAATTGTGGTGGAGTCTGATGTTCTCTGTCACAATGTGATATTGTCACTGGCCACCACAGTTGTTACCATGGTAAAGTTTCCTGCCCACCCCAAACCGTCAGTTAATGAATCCCATTTGTTAACGTTCAGTTTCTTTTATCCGTACTATGTACTACCTGTCTGTAGAGCAGAGTGTCAACAGCATTGTCCCCATAAGCTTGAGGGACCCGTTAAATCTGCCATATAAATTTAATGAAGGCATTTTTCTGTCCGTCTGATGAGCTTGACACACACGGGCTAAAACTGTTCCTTTTTTATTGCTTTCTAATCCTGTTTCTCTTGCTTTAGACCTAGACACCGCTCTCTCTCGCTCTCTCTCGCTCTCTCTCGCTCTCTCTCGCTCTCTCTCGCTCTCTCTCGCTCTCTCTCTCTCGCTCTCTCTCGCTCTCTCTCGCTCTCTCTCGCTCTCTCTCGCTCTCTCTCGCTCTCTCTCGCTCTCTCTCACTCTCTCTTACTCAGACACAGCTTCTCTCACCCAGTTGCTCTGCCAGCAGTCTTCCACTGTCCACAGAGACAATCCTCTCCTCTTCCATGTCACTTTTGTTTCCAACCAGGATCACCTGGGCATTGTCCCAAGAGTAGGTCTTAATCTGAGTTGACCTGAGATGACACACAGATTGCATTCAGAACCCAGTTAGCTTAGACTAAACAGATTAGTCTGTTATCCACATAGACCCATGGAGGTTTATGTATTTCATCAACAGACTTTGCTTGTGAGCAAAAAATCACATCAAAATATAAACACTGTTCTGTCACAGTTAACCCTTTTACACTGCAGGGGAAAGTGTATGCAGTCGGCATCATTCGCTCACTCTGTATAACACAGAAAAATGCAAAACAGTTACTGAATTACACTGAAAACTCTAAAAGGGAACCAGACATGCAGACAAACAGCCTTGATCCAATTTGAAGTCTTTCTAATGTATATTTAGAAACAAAAATCATGACATTTTGCAGAATAATTTTACAGATTTATACATCTATAAAAGATACAGAAATATGTAAAGCTTGATTTCTGAAGATCACGAAGTTTGGGCACTTTTTCAGGCGAGTGTGTGCTGACCACATCACCTCTACTGTCTGTCATCACTACGTTTAGCCAAGGAGCTGCTTTTGCAGAAAAATTACTAATGGCATTTATTCAGGGTGACCCTAAAAAGACCTTTTCAGACCTTGAGTACATGATGTTTCTGAGTATAAAAATATGCATTCTGTTATGTATGAGTGTGTGTGTGTGTGCAAGAGAGAGAGAGAGAGAGAGAGAGAGAGAGAGAGAGAATGAATGATTGTGGAGTGACAGTTTCTGCTTGAGAGTATGCAAGACTTGAGCCAGTGAATGAAAGCATACAGACTGAACATGACGTGGTGCTGATTCTTACAGTTTGCTTTCCATTTTCTCTAAAACAGCTTTGACTGTTAAAACTGCTTTTTTTATGATGCAACACCTTTTGCCACAAAAAAGAAAAATATCCCACCTGACTGTTCCCCTTAATATAAAAATCTGAATAACAAGCCAACAGTTAAAGTTAAATCCAGCTGTCAGTAAACAAAACTTTATTCTAATGTCATAGGTGTATGGAAACTGTGCTTTCAATCAGGCAGACCTTCAAATCCTCAATCTTTCTTTGTTCCTTAATTGTGCTTCTCTGCCATGGGGAGTTAGGAACACAGCTCAGTGTGAAGACAGAACAGTGTGAAATGGGTGTGTCTCTTTCAGCTACCAGAATGTTTCACAATTCTTAGTTCGACCAAGAAGCAGCTTTCAACCAACTCCATGATGAAAGCTAAAATATAAGGCCCCACCTTGACCTACTTCCAAGACACATGCACATACACAGTTGTCCATTACCCATAACACATTTTTTGCATTTGCATTTAGTTTTTAACTATGTGAATACTTCCATCATACAGTACAAACCCTATGTACTAGCGGTGTTCAAATTAACACCACTATTAAAAAAATAATAATCCCATGCCCATTGTTGATGGTCAACAGGGGTCAGCTATTTCACCAGTATTTCTCTAGTTAAATTACATTAATAATGCTTTTGCTGTGATCTTTGGGATTGTTCTAGCCATGACCGACAGTGCAAATGGTACCTTTTCATCCCCTTTAACTCACCAGTCCTGTACAGCAGCGAATGACTCCTCATTGGTGATGTCATACATGAGGATGAAGCCCATTGCTCCCCTGTAGTAGGCTGTAGTGATGGTCCTGTATCTCTCCTGACCTGCTGTGTCCTGCACAGGATGTAGCAAAATTAACATTAGTTGCATCCATCTGAAGTGGTTCATCATGGTCAGCCAAGCAGGTATAGGTTTCCACAAGTGTAATGCAATGTAATCATATAAACATTATGATAAAAAAATAGCAGGAGAGGAAAAATGCTAATTTAACAACGATACATCATTAAGATAAATAAAGTAGTGGTGAATTGAAAATGATCACAGACGTCAATTAGGGGAGTGGATGTGGAGACTGTTCAATGTTATAAAGGCATTTTTTCTAGGACAACAAAGGCATACAGGAATCATGCTGTAATCCAACCCTATTGCAAAGACACAGAAATTGTAGCACATTTGTATTTTTCATATATCAGCCCATGGTGTTTCTAAAATGTTACACGGTTCTCTAGTTCATGGCCAGTCCTTGTCCCAAAACCGCATCTATGAAGACAAAGACTTTTATTATTTATAGTCTTGTTTGAATTTTTTTCTCTCTGCATTCTTTGGCCATGCAATCTGTACCTAGCCCAGCTAACGTGTTAGCAATTGCCTGGTACACCTTTGCGCCTCTCACAGCATTAAACATTTATTTGTTCGCATCATAGAAAACTCACACTGAAATGTTTCTTCAGCCCGAACAGACAGTAGTGATTGTACTTTGTCAACTTCCCAGATGTTACTTTGTATCTCCATTGTTGTTTACAAAAAATGGGGCCAGTGTGTTTTTTAAATTAGTGATAACGTTTCAGCCAATCAAAAAGCAGTGAAGGAGCTAGCCTTGCTCCTACAGCAGGCCGCAGTCACTTTCCCTCACTCATGATGGCATTTTATTTGTAATGGAATAATGTGAAACGGCACGGTTACCTGTGCCAATGGAAAAGCACCATAAACTGTACTGGTCACAGGATTCACCTATGAAAAGAGCTGGGTAAGGCTGTACTTCCTACTTAGGGCTTTTTGTAGATGTTCTATGAGTTACATTTTATGGACCGCAAGAGAACTTGGAAACCGAGAGTGCTGTCAAAACTTCAGGGTACTATTAAAAATTTTAATCAATCATTCTTTTCTCAGTGTTGTGTCTGAACAAAGACACACTTTGAGACATAGACTAATTGGCGGAAAGTGATCAAATTCATGCCACAGAAAATCCTCCTCACTGCCATCTAAAACTGCCAGCTGACTAGAACTGTAAACTCCCTGACAAACATCTAGAACTATAACAGCTATAATATTTATAGCTCAATGATTCCATAACGCCTCTCATTGTCACTCAACCACATAATAATAAACTGTTCTTTCTGTCCCTCACTATGTATTTCATTATGACTAGTCATTTGTGCAATAGGTTTTTTCATATGTGTATTATTACTAACTCTTTTTGCTCAGTGAGCCCTGCACAAACGGCTGGAGGCCTGGCTGCTAGAGAGTCTGATCAGAGGGACTGCTAGTACTGAGGTACCCTCAAGCAAGGCACCATCCCCACACAGCTCCCCAGGCTCCTCTGGTGGCAGCCCACTGCTTCACTTGGTGAATGAGTTCAATGCAGAGAAAGGATTTTTCCATTGTTCACACTGCGTGCTGTGCCGAATACAAATATTTGTCCGAATACGGTATTTGTAAAAAACACAATATTTGTGCCAATCCGAATACCGTATTTGTATTTGTCTCCACCCCTATTTCCTAACAATACTTATTTTATATAATATAATTTTGTCTGTCTATCTGTCTATCTAAAACTTCTCATTTTAAGCCAGTTTAGGTCAGTTCATTCACCATGAAATATTCCCACAATGTAAAACACAGTTGGTGTTTTCAAAACTAAAGAACAAATTTTATAGGTCAACATAAAAAATTGGATTCTGAGGTTTTCTATGGAATAAATCTTTACAGCACACTATACCTCAAGTAAGGAATAAATACTTTAACCTCTGCATAACGAGTTCCATATAGCTGCAGGTATTGTGGAAGAGAGGCATGTGTTTATTTTTCCACTGAAAGGCAGGAAATTGACCTGGGTCAGGAAATATGAGGAGGAGGTATTTCCAGATTAACCTTTGTCTCATGCTAGAAGGGATATTCAGAGGACAATCACCAGTGAATACTTGCATTAGCGCATGTCTCAGAAACAATCTGAAATTAAAATATGATCATGATCTACTAGGACAAAACAAAAATTATAAAAAGGCCAGAAGGATGACTTGGTAATCATCAAGAGACTGAATGTAGGCCACCCATTTAAGACAAACTTGTCTGCCTTTAGAAGTGAAAATTTTTTTCAAAGATACCAGATTGCTGTCTCTACCACACACAGCAGTAGCAGACGCTGTTCGGCTGATAACATAAGAGGGAGAAGCCTGGAAATGGCCATCTGCGTATTATTATCTCTCTTCCAACAAATCCAGTGTTCATCGTTCTACCTGATGTTTCTACAGTCCCAGTTGCTTCAATGGATATAATCATTTTAATTTTGGTCCAGATTTGTTGTTTTCTTATGCCTTTACTTTTGTGCTTTATTCATTTTAGTTTTGGATCCATTCATAATCTGGAGGTCTTAAATAATAAATAATAATTATTTTAATTGGACAATCAATAGCGGGATGTTTTGACAGATTGATGGACATAGATATAAGGGTGGAACGATGCATGCATGGATATGTGGAATATTGGACAGATGGATAGAAAAACAGACTGATTGGTGGTTGGATAGCAAGATGGTTCTTTAAATGGATGGATGGAAGGATGAATAATGCAAATACAAATAGATGGGTGAGTACTTGGACAGATTAATGGATGGAAGATTGCATGGATGAATAAATGTGTGAATGCATAGTAGGACTGAAGGATGGATGGGTACCAGACTGTATGGATGGGTGAATATATGGGTGAACAGAAGATTAGATTGTTGGTGGTCTGCTGAAAAAAGATAATGAATAGTATATGGTAACATTAAAGGAAGCTACATTTTCCCACCATGTGTCGGATTAAGAGGCACCAAGAGAAGAGCTGCTCACCCAGATCTGCAGTTTGATCCTCTTGTCGTTTTTGTACACGGTTTTGACTTTAAAGTCGATGCCCACCGTGCTGACGAAGGCCGAGGTGAAGGCGTCGTCCGCGTACCGGAACAGCAGAGACGTTTTTCCCACACTGCTGTTCCCGATTATCAACAGCTTAAACATGTAGTCGAAGTTCTGCTCTGAGTTCTCCTTCTGTTTGCCATCTTGAGCGGCAGACATCTGAGAGAGAGAGAAAGAAGTGAGAGAGAGAGAAAGAAGAGAGAGAGACAGCAGAGAGAACAACAGTGAGACACCAGCAGCCTGAAAGTGATGCTCTACTTTTAATCATCACGATTCTGAGCAACCTGTGAAACAAGCAATACGCTCGATTCCCATGAAAAGACGAATTAGTCCCACTATTTAAAAATACTGTAAATAAAAGTTATATTTCACCAAGAACATTGTTTAGCCTTTGCTTAGCTCTGCCCCTCATGCACTAATTTGTTTTCAGTCATAGTCCAGCAATGACTAGCGGTTAAGAAGTGTTTACCTGCTAAGATGCTGCTACATGTTTAGATCAGTCTGTGTATCCGAATATAACCGTGCTCTCTTTCGACATGCATCGGTTTTATCTGCCTTACCTTTCCATATAAATCCATCTGAAAATCCCGCAAATGAAAACGCACACCTCGATTTTACAGCAGCTGTGTTTTGAGGACCTGGTCGAGGCGCTATAACAAAACGACGCTGCTGACGCTGCTGATGCTGCGGACGTCACTGCCTCTCTGTCTCTGCCTCTCCCTCTTTCTACATCTACCTCTGCCTCTGTCTTTCTCTCTCTCTTTACCATTCATCCTCTCGGATCCTGCTGGTGAGGGAGAGTGTCGTTTGTCCAGAAGGGGGCAGAACCGAGCCGAGACCGGGTCCAGTCTGACTGAGGTGGTCTGGATTTCAGGAAAATGTTCTACAAATAATATTTAGCTTGCATGACTTAAATGAATATATACCGAATTAATCTTCACTTGTAAAATTAAATATTTGGTATACCATTGTTATAAGAATACACACAATAATTTATATAATAAGATAAAATTAACGAGGAACGGAACTGATACATACATAAAAGCAGCTTACAAATTAAGGTTTTCTAATAGAATTTTCACATAATGAATATTTACTATATAAACATAAACAAAAATCAATCATGATAACAGAAGAAATATAAATATATCAGTGATTATTCAGTGTTTTATTCTGTTATGTTATTTCAGGACTTTAAATGACTTTGATATATTAAGGTTTATATTGTTTATATCATGTATAAACCTGGGTCCTGTTCCATGAAACATGATTAAGGGATAGTCTTATTAGAATGGAAAATAAGGGAAAGTAAGGCAGACGAAAGTAAACCAGACTAATGCCTTAATCCAATTTCATGGAATACCCACTTTCACTACAATAAAGAGATTCATTTGATTTGGACTACAAATCCCAGCTGCTTGATTTTGATTGGTGGGTCCCGGCCCAGCCCACTGACCACGACGTTCCTGGTAAACTGTTGTTTTCAGGTAGGTCACGTAGGCTGCTGCATTTGTACAGCAATTTTTGCATCTTTTTTATTTTTGCAACAACTTTGGCGCATTTAGTCTGCACTTAAGTAGCATTTGTTTTACCCAGGAGAAGGAATGTGTGTGTGGTCTGTTATAAACCAGTGTTTTGCGTTTTGTAACTGTGGAGGTGTTGCCTGTTTCATGCAGACTTATGTGGACTAATTTCTGTATTCATTCTCCGTCGTGTCTGGTCCAGGTCTGCAGTGATTTAAAGTATGCACATTGTGTTGAAATGTTAGAAATTCTCCAGTACGTTTGGCTGTCAAACATGGTGTCTTGGCTCCCCCTCCTGGATGTAAAAATTACACCAATACTATGAGTGTCGTAACTAAATATTCTAACTCCTCGTTAGACAGACTTAAACCGATTTGCCCATTCAGTCCACCATGTCCCTGTTAATCCTGTCTTGCATTTATGAAACGTTTCACTGAAGAAAAAAATGTTTGAATATTCTATTGTTTTTTACCTTTTCCCAATAAATCTAAGTGTTTATGTCTAGTTTTGCAGCATCTTTGAATAAAACCGTTTAAAAATTGGACTTACAAGATTTTCTTTGGGCAGTACCTACCGGAATCAAACTGGGCCGTAAGGCTGCCTGGGTGGGTACCTGAGGCCTTACCTTGCTTTCTCTTGTGGGTTGATTTAAGATCATCTTTTGTGGAGACTAAGGTGAGTGAAGCATTAGGCTATGTGCTGTGAATGTAAAAATCTGTTGTTGCATTACCGTATATCCCAGCTGAGCATTTTGTGCATTAGACTTGGATTCGAGGATGGAGGACTCTGTTGAAGTCATCCTTCAGGATAAAAGGTTCTCTTGTGACACTCAGGAAAAGCCGGTCCTCACAGCTGCCTTAGGAACTTCTCTTATGGGCTTTTATGGGCTTTGGAGTATTTTTACACTCCCTGGCTTTCGGAAAGTGCCAAGAAATCTGAAGGTATGTAGGAATCAACCTGGCTCAGTCCACAAACTTAGCACAAGAGCTAAATCATAATCACATCAGTGTGGGGAAAATATAGCAGTGGTTACTAACCTGGAGATATACCATCTTGAGAAGTCTAGTTTCAGTCACAATCTGTAACACCTTCCCTGATAATTGAACTTCAGAAGACTCTGATTAGCTGAAGTGTTAAGAAAGGCAGAGGGGCAGCATTTGAAATGCAGGTCTCCAAAAGTGGCCACTGGCCTGCAGTATTTAGCTGTATATAACATTTAGATTTTTTTTAGCTGCCAGGATCTAATGCAAGAAAAATGAGCTCTGGCAACAATCACTAAACATTTTTGAAAAGGGGAAAATTTTTCAGTGAAAGAACACATTACCAGGTGTTAAAAATGTTAAACTATTTTGTTGTTGGGTTGTGTGGCTGCCAGCAAATAGGAAATGTTGAAGGGATAGTAGGAAAGACAGGGCTCTAATAATAACATCCGGTTTCTAAAATACCATATAAAGAGGAAAAGGAAGAAATGATGATTGATGTTACAGTAAGACATCAATCATCAACCTTCAGGAAATGACAAATGGTTAAAATTAATTGAAAATTAATAATAATCTTTCCTTAAAATATGCATAAATATGTCACGTTAAAGTTGGTTCTGTACAACATTTAACTAGGGGTGCTCAAACTTTCACATACAGCTACATATTGATTGTTAGAATGCAAACAATTCATGCAAAAAATAAACATGAAGAAAGACTTTCTGTGTTGCTGTTTAACTTTCATTCGACAGAACTGACTTGCTTTGGTTTAGTGTGGCAAATTGCAAGGTTTCCTGATTTGCATGATGATATTGTCCAATATTCAAAGTAAATGATAATAAAATAAAGATTAAATAAATTATCATCATTTATTGGGGTATGATGGTGAAACTGGTGGGGCTCTACAATACTTAATGGAAAAACCCAAAATGCGCTGGTCAGGCACCAGGGCTGTGAATCACTGGCATAAACGGTACCTGCCAGACTGTTACCCACCATGTTTAGAATATGTCCTCAAGGATTTCTGTCATGTAGTCTCAGTTCTGGTGTCGGAGGTCACAGTCACAGGGATAAATGTTGTCCGTACTGTGCAGGTGCCATATTTGCCCTCGAGTGGCGTGCAGACCCAGAATGTTATGCGGCTCCTGCAGGGCAGACCGGGGCGTCTGGCTGACCTGGGCTCTGGAGACGGAAGACTGGTCAGTGCTGAAGGCAAAGGAAAGCTGGAGTATATCCCAGTCAAACCATGTAAAATGTTTACATGTTCCATTTCAGCAGCATGACCTGTTCACATCATGCTTTAATAACAAGGCTCTGTTTTGTTTTTGCCCTGGCAAAACCAATCTGTGTTCCCAAGGCTTCAATTTTCTTAACACTTGGCTTATAACTTCTTTCACAGACCTTTTAGCCAGTCCAGACTTCCTTTTCTTTACTTTGCTATAACAATAATTTTGCTAAACTAATAATTTTGTATGTTGTAATATAACAATAGTTTTTATGTAGTCATTAAGTAATAGACTTTAATGGGGTCCAAATCCTAAAATTCTTATTTAATATAGTTTTATATAACTGCGTTCAATTTATAGTGTTTCAGTTATGCCAGTCGCTTTTCAACCTCTATTTATCCCTTAGAAAAGGTTGTTTTTGTTACAGTCTTGTCAGTATTGACATATTGACTAGATTGACCTCTGCTCTTATTTACATTGTATATACTTAGGCTGGAATATATATTACAAAAATGTGATACCACACAATTTTCTAAAATCAGTGAAGAGATAAACCATAGGATTTTCTTGTTCCGGTGCATAGAAACAGGCATAGCCTAGGGTTGTGAATCACTAGTATTGTGACAAATATTATTTAATATTTTGATATGTAAAATACTCCTTTATATTAGTTTACTATTTTTGTCAAGATTATCACAATAAAGCACTTACAATACAGTGACAATTGTTGTTAAGAACTGCACTATGTCATTTGGGAGACTTTGTATATGATGTTCTAGCGCAACTTACAGCTTATAAGTGTACAGAGGGTGTAGAGGGTCTAAACTGAATGCTTCCTCACTTTTGTACCTAAGCAACCCAACACAGCCATTCCTTCAACAGAGTGATTAGCCTTTAGGTCAGTATTTTTAAATCCTGCACTTGGGAGGATGCATATTACTTCTGCTGTCCCGTAACTGATACGTACAGCTTGACAGCTTTGAAGTCCTGTACTACTCTTCTTTAAAGCATGTCCATTTGTTTCAAACAGTAAAAGTGCTGGTCTGGTCTCCCAGGGATCTGGACAGTAAAAGAAGAATGTGTGGGAAAGATATAAGAATGGGCAAGGCCTAGTGAATTCTATGAATACTGATTTTATTGTAGTGAGACTCTGAGTGGGCGACTGTTGGAACTGTAAGAGCAGGGATGCCAACTTTTCCAGAAACTTTCAAGTGACATTTTGTGGTGTGTGGCTGACTGTTGGGGTGGGGGTGGGGTGCTGGCAGGGGGTTGGGTGCTGTTTCTTCAGCTGCAGACTGTGAGCGGGGTATAGGGGGGTATTTCTTCAGCTGTCCGAGGTGAGTGGGTGGGGGGTGCTCATTCAGAAAATGCTGATGGTGAGCGGGGGGTGAAAGCAAGTTTGGACCATTCAAACTTTCCCACACAATAAAAGTCATCCTGAAGTGATTTGTTACATCTCGGGCCTTGCCTGACCACGCTATAACATACCTCTGTAGGGGTACTAAAGAATTTAAGTGTAAATCTGATGAGACTGTTCTTTGTTTCCATTGAGTGTGTCTGTACAGGTGTTTGCTGCTGCCTCCATGGGTTTCCAATGTACTGGGTTTGAAATAAATTCCATTCTGACAGGCTATGCCAGAGTCAAAGCACGGTGGCTGGGAATACCAACCGCTACAGCAAGATTTGTGACCGATGACTTCTGGAAGGTATCTCTTTGTACAATTTCTAGCCAGTATACCTGTGAATTTAATCTGAAAAGTCTGTATCTTATCTGTATATTTCATTGTTTCCAATCCTGTATGCTGGGGTACAGAGCTGAAGCAGCAGAAACATACCACTGTCCACTACCTTGAAGATATTATTTTACATCATTTTTTTTTTCATTTCACAACCTACAGGCTAATCTATCTGGATATAAGAATGTGACCGCTTTCTTGGCACCAGGAGTGGTATGTGGAAGCCATAACATGGTGATGATTATGATTAAAACGATGATGATAATTGTTAGTATATGCCTCATATCATTAGTAGTAGAAGTATTAGTAATTGTTTTTTAAATGCATTTTATTATGTATACAAATATTTTGTATTCACAAGTATATAACATATTTAACAGTAATTAAATTTGTCCTGTTCATTAAGGAAGACTTTAGGTTCAGCATTTGGCTGGGCATGGTGGCTGGTCAGTTATAGGTGATGGACAGGTATTTGTTTGTGTTTTGTAATTTTGTACATGGGGTTCTCCCCAGATGGAGGTACTGGGCAGGAAGCTGCAGAAGGAGTTGGGAGATGATGCCCATGTGATTGCATGCCGTTTCCCATTCCCCGACTGGCCTGCTGCAGCATCGGAGGGACAGGGCCTGGACCAGGTGTGGGCCTACGACATGGCCAGGGTCCGGAAGCCCGAAACAAGAGCTACAAAACTCCAAATATCTGCTTAATTTTGCATTCAAGTATTTTCTCAGTGCTATGTACACACGTGGACAAAATTGTTGGTACCGCTGAAATTTTTCCAGAAAATCAAACATTTCTCACAGAAAAGTATTGCATTAACACATGGAGGAAAAAAAGCAAATTTGACATAATGTCACACAAAAGTAACAAAAATGGACTGGACATAATTATTGGCACCCTTTCAAAATTATGGATAAATAAGATTGTTTCAAGCATGTAACTATCCGTCAAAGTTTAAATAAAAAAACGCTATGGCAGAAGACCCAGGAAGACTCCACTGCTGACACAGAGACATAAAAAAGCAAGACTACAGTTTGCCAAAATGTCTTTGAGAAAGCCAATATCTTTCTGGGAAAATGTCTTGTCGACAGATGAGACCTAGATAGAGTTTTTTGGTAAAGCACATCAGTCTACTGGAACAAGGCCTACAGAGAAAAGAACACAGTACTTACAATCAAATATGTTGGAGGTTCAATGATTTTTTGGGGTTATTTTGCTGCCTCTGGCAGTGGGTGTCTTGACTGTGTGCAAGGCATCATGAAATCTGAGGATTACCAAAGGATTTTGGATCATACTGTAGGGCCCAGTGTCAGAGAGCTGGGTTTGCGTCCAAGATCTTGGGTCTTTCCAGCAGGACAACGACCACAACATACTTCAAAAAGTGGAGAGATTTAAAAATTGCTGTCTGGAAATGACACCCTTCCAATATGATAGACCTGGAACAGAGGAATAGAAGAGTGGTCCAAAATTCCAAGTGTGAGGTGTAAGAAGATTATTCATGGTTATAGGTAGAGACTGATTTCATTTTTTTTTTCCCAAAGGGCAACCAAAATTTACTTAAGGGTGCCAGTAATTTTGTCTAGCCCATTTTTGGGGTTTGTGTGATATTATGTCAGTTTTTCCCTCCTATTTTCCTATTTTTGTTTTCTTGCAATACAGACAAAGGGGATAAACATATGGAGAGCAAGACGTCTGTTAATGCAATACTTTTCTGTGAAAAAATATAGATTTTCTGGAAAAATTTGAGAGGTACCAACAAATTTTCAGATTTCGTCAGCTAAATGCCGTAAATTTTGTCCACATGTGCATATAATTACACACACAAAGGGCTAAATTGCATAAGGCCAATAGTAAAATTCCATTTGTGCCTTTGATATGCATGAACCTCATCCTTTTTCAATTACAAATCATTTGCACTAACATCCATCCATCCATTATTTGAGCTGTTTAACCTTAACTAGTGTCACACTGGGTGCTGGAGCCAGTCTATCACAGGGCATAAAGCACTGACATGATTTATTATTTTTTTAATTATGATTCACGCTTGTAACGGATGGACTGACCAAAGTATAGAGTGAGGATGGAGGACGGAGTTTGTGCCCTGCATTATGAATTTTACTCGAATACGAATACAAATGATGTTCCCTTTAAACAAATACAGATACGAATAGCAGCTGCTTTGCACACCCCTAATATATATATATTACAAAAATTTTAGTTATCTCAATTGTGCCTTCAGCAATTGCTTATCTTACACCATGTTAAAAGGGCTATAACAACAATATGGTAAAATATACAGTTGCAAGATCCATAATATAAAGCACACAGAGTGACACTAGACTACAGTTACAATACACCTGTATTACCTTAAAATTTGACCGCAAGCTTTTCTGAGCATACCATGGATAAGGTCAATACTTAGAGAACAGAGCTGAACAGCGCATGACCAGTATTGTTTAATTTGATCTGGTGGGTATTAAATTTTAATTTGTTCTTGTTTTTTAATAGTACTTTTAAATGTATATTTGTCTGCTCCAAATGATCAGATGTCAGAGAAAATAAATACTGTGACATACCAGTGATTGTGAAAATTCTTTGAAGATGTTATGCAAAGACACTTTTTAGATTTTAATAAGACATTTGCAGTGACATTATGCAGTTTCATCAGGTGCTGCTATCATGTGCACACCGAGTGATTTATCATTTATTTTTCAATACTTTTAAGTAATAAAAATACAGTAATAAAACTGACTTAATTCATAGGACACTTCTCACACTGCTAGCAACATAAAGAATAGAAATCGAAACAGGTCAAAACAGGTTTCTTTCAAATGCACAAATCCAAAGCTCCTGTAACTAAAACTGAGACAATCAGTTGGACAATATGAACAAGAAACAGAAAGCAAGCTAGAATCCATGTTACCTTTGATAACCTTAATTTATTAATAAGCTCAATTAATTACATTTTTACTCTCAGCGTTCTATTCAAAACTACAAAATAATTAACCTTTTAGTTCTGAAATTTTGGGAATCAGGGTGGATTATTTACCACTTTTGGGAATTAGGGTTGATCTCTATAGTGGCACAGTGGGGGTTATGTAATCCACAGCTGTGCATGCATACAAGGACCACAGGGCCATAGGGTAATGGTTCTAATTTGGGTGTTCATAGGCACAAGTGTCTACTACGTGCCCTTACTGTCTTCAGGACTTCAGTCATATGAACTAAATAGCAGCCTTCCACCTTAAATTCCTTTAAATACGGGCAAAGGCCAATCAAAGTGGATGTTTTTGTTTGCAGCTTTCTGGTCAACATGAGAAAGATGTTTGAGTAAAATACATCTGGTTGTGAATTTAACTTGTAATAATGCATAATGATTGTTTCAGAATTCAGAATTGAGATGCTATAAATAAGCAGCTCATTACAAAAAGAAAAACTAAATACTTTTTTAATTTTGACTTATATTATACGATAATACATTTCTTTGTGTATTAATAACACATTCTAAACATTCTAAATTTCTCCCCAAACTGAAATTTTAAACACATGAAAAACAGAAACAGTTCATCATACTGGAAGTTTTTTAACAGAAGTGGAGAGAGAGGTCCTCTGCTGTTTGACAAAGAGTGTAACACCCAGCTCGTCCTGTCAAATCAGGCCATGGTGTCAGCAAAGATCTTCTATGTTTTTGTATGTGTGTTTTCCTTCCTGCACCACGTTATGGAACTTAATTCAGTGATTTTAGATCTGGATCTCATTATAGAGGAGGATCTCATTATTTATCATATCATTCCTTAATGAACCCACACCTAAATGTTCTCCCTTGGGAAGACCCTTTGGTCTGCTAAACATGAGCAATTCAACAAGATTTGTCTCATTTGCACAAGGCTGTAGAAGGTCCCATTTCTCATTTTCACATTCAAAGTTGCATAAACGCCATCTATGAAATCTTAAGGTGGTCTTTGGTGAGGAACCCATTGATGCAGCTCAGGAGCAGCGTTGTCTACAAATT
Source organism: Ladigesia roloffi (assembly GCA_037577295.1). Classification (NCBI taxonomy): domain Eukaryota; kingdom Metazoa; phylum Chordata; class Actinopteri; order Characiformes; family Alestidae; genus Ladigesia; species Ladigesia roloffi. The sequence goes on from JBBKCR010000016.1 coordinate 11,717,577, forward strand.
GTATTGAGAGACACAGGCATGCTTTTAGCACATCAAAAGTAGTGGAAGGGAGTCCTGGTGTGAGATCACATCATCTCACTCACAAGATATGCAGAGAACTCCTGACCTCATGTACATTCCTCTCTGTGTATGGGAACGACCAGCAGGTCCACGTGCAGGACAGACAGCCCAGCATGAGTCAGAGACGTGTCTCTGCGGGAAACAGGACAGCTCAGCATGTCTCTACCATCCCCTCTCAGTGGGCCATATGTTGGTCCCCTCACATGTTGCTGAACCATCATATGGACTGATTTGGAAGTCTGATATATCACTGATTGCTTCATCCAATCGTGTTACTCAAAGAGCAAATCTCTGATACAAGATCAGTTTTCACCTGCAGCAAATTTCACACCAAAACAATATGGAAATGAATGAGTTAAAATAAAAGCATTGTGCTCAAATGGTGTACTGAATTTTTAAAAAGTGAACAAAAAATGTGGTAGGCCCAGCATTCTCTTCAAGGCTCTCTTATCTCATCATATGTCTGAGTAGCCTAATGTGTGAAATACAGTAACTTAATTATAGATCATGCAACATGTTTGTTTAAACTCAGGAGTTTTTTTAGACAAGATTTCATATGAGACACTTTTAAAATTGCAATCCCTTTTATCTTCTGTTTTGCATTAGATTTTTCTGGATGGTGATGTATATAACATCTAAATTGTATATATACATCATCTGTCAAAATGTTTTTAGCCCATGTGACATCAAAACATTTAATGAACAGAAAAATCAGTCGAATCCGTACCTGTAGTGTAGACCTCAGTTGTTGGTGAGCCAACATTTATTATTTTAACCACAAGAGGATGCTCTACCACTTCAATTCACTATCCAGTCTAAAAAATCTGTCAAAACATTTGCAACAATGACATACAGATTTACAGACCAACCGAATTGTTAAAAATGTATCATATAAAACTAATAATAAAATATATACGGGAACTTATTTTTATTACTTTTATCATCGTCATATCGTTAATGTCATCATCATCATCATTATCATAACAACAACACCAACAAATCAACAACAATACAAATAATAATAATGATGATGATGATGATAAAAGTAATAGTAATACATTTTTTCTTGGTGTAATTTAATTCACCTCCCGTTTTGTTCACGGTTATTGCTTTCTTTGTTTTTGCAGACATAGGTTTTGCTCCCCCAGCCTTTGTGTTATTATCTTCAAAGCCTAATTGAATGCACAGCTATATAAAATATAAACACGACACAGCGTGCTGAAGTGCTCTGGGTCGTGCGCGTGTCTGGAAGGATCGCGCTTGCGGTCTTCCTCTCGTCGTGACGTCGGGTCGGGGCGCGCGCGCGCGGCGGTATAAAAGAGCGCGGCACAGGAGCTCGGCCAAGAGTTGTAAGACGACTGAGTGGAGTCATGGAAACGACGAGAAGCGTCTCTCGCCAGCCGGCCACCAGCAGCGATGCCACGAGCGAACAGAGCAAAGCGAGCGAGCACAGGAGCAGGAAAGAGGAACCGAACCCGAACCGCTCCGAGATCTCCAGAATCATCACCGACCCTGCCACGGGAAAGTGCTACTGCCGAGGGAAGGTCCTGGGAAAGGTGCGAAGCTATGTGGTCTCTGCTATGTATCTGTCTGGGAAAGATGCGAAGCTATGTGGTCTCTGCTAGGTAGCTGTCTGTCTGTCCAGACGGATGGATGGATGGATGGATGGATGGATAGATAGATAGATAGATAGATAGATAGATAGATAGATAGATAGATAGATA
>JBBKCR010000016.1:11719403-11732035 GCA_037577295.1 Ladigesia roloffi
TAGATAGATAGATAGATAGATAGATAGATAGATAGATAGATAGATAGATAGATAGATAGATAGATAGATAGATAATTGTTCTGTGTGTCTATTTAAATGGGGATACTTTCTGTGTATTCGTTAGGTCTGTATTTATAATAGTAATATGATAGTGTGAGTACCTGAACTAATATCAATCGATTCTGTTTTTTATGGGAGTACCTGAATCTGTGTCTTCTACAGTAAGGCTGAACTCTTACAGGGTGCAACATGTGGCAAGTCTTTAGTGGAACAGTTTTTAAAAAAGCTTCTGTAATATTTCTGCTTGTCACTTGGCTTCAGAAATCAACAGGACTGCAGTCACAGTGAAAAGCAGGAAGTGCTCTTTGTGCCTGAACACGTCCATTGCAGATGATGAGAGATTTGTTTCGAACTGGCCTGTCAAGAGATAAAACAAACATTAAAGAAGCCTGTCACTGCTTTGATGTGAAGGAATTTCTCAAGCAGTAGGCTACTCTTCATTTTGGCTGGCTTTGTTAAGCTTGATTTTACCCAGCAGTGTGAACTGTTGAACTGATTAAAAATCGCCTTTCTGTCAAATCCATATGGGTAATCCAAGTAAAGATATATCGTAAATTCTTGTGTCTTCAGCATGCTCGGTGCAAAAAGAGAATAAAAAACATTAAAAACAATGAGACAATAGAAAACGGCAGACAAAATAAACAATGCAACATGATGGAAAAAAGCATTACTGTGACACAGAGTAACATTGACATAAAATATGCAATATATGTAACTGTAGACAATCAAGTCCAGTAATGTGGTGCTTGTCTGGCTTGGATGGGATAATTAATGTGAAAAATCTATAAAAATGTTTGTTTTGTTGTATGACTGGTGTGCTGTTGTGTGTCATATGACGTCATGTGTTAAAGTAACTGCCAGTATTTAGTCTCAGTGCTAATATGTGGTTGTTTTGTAGGGAGGCTTCGCTAAATGCTATGAGCTGACTGACCTGTCTGCTGGGAAAGTTTTTGCTGCCAAAATAATCCCTCACACACGTGTGTCAAAACCTCATCAACGCGAGAAGGTGAGTGGAAAGCTATATTCACACACTCTCCACTAACACACACTGATGTAAACCTCCCCTGACCTTGCATTCCTATGCTGTTTTACAGATAAACCGAGAGATTGAGCTGCACAGAGCACTCAGCCACAAACACATCGTCCATTTCTACCACCATTTTGAGGACAAAGACAACATATACATCCTCCTGGAATACTGCAGTAGAAGAGTGAGTCATAGCCTTCAATATTAGTTCTTAGGACTTCAGTCCCTTTTTCATGTGTGGAGGGAATTGGCAGTGGAGAAGGAAAAAAAACATTGCAGACCTACCATGATTAAGGTGTGAATGTTTAATGAGCGGTGCATTTTTCCAGCAGATAGTGACCGGGTTAGTCTGATGCATCTTTCTGTCGCTTGCTTTTTTCAGTCTTTAGCCCACATTCTGAAGGCACGCAAAGTGTTGACAGAGCCAGAGGTTAGGTATTACCTCAAACAGACAGTATCTGCTCTCAAATACCTCCACGATCAAGAGATCCTGCATCGAGACCTTAAACTAGGTAGGCAGCATTTCTTTGTGGCGCCCAGATTTTGACCGAATTGTGGCTGTTTACGGCGCAAAGTCACACAAATTAAAAATTAAATTGCTCAATGTTTTTTACTGTCTGTGTTTTAGGGAATCTGTTTGTGAGCGACTCAATGGACCTGAAGGTTGGGGATTTCGGGCTCGCTGCCAAACTGGAGCCAGTTAGCAACAGGCGCAAGACAATCTGTGGGACGCCTAATTACCTTTCCCCAGAGGTGCTCAATAAACAGGGTCATGGCTGGGAGTCAGACATCTGGGCTCTAGGCTGTGTTATGTGAGTTCCACTGAGCTCTTTCTGTACCACCCACCATTCGTGCAGCACTAGAGCATTATTTACAGTGGTAGTGAATCATATAATTACCCATATATGTTTAATCACAGCTCTGTACCTAAAGAGTAGTTCACTTTTTATTAAAGACGAAGTGAAGAGAAATTGTACAAAAGTAGTTTTAATTTATACATTTACAGTGTGTGTAGTTATTAAGCATCCAGATTTGGCATTCCTTTGGCATTGCCAGTGATACTTTACAAATTGAGCTGTAGGAAAATCTGTAGATTTTATACATTTTGAATTAAGAGAATAACTATTAAGCTGTACAGTAACATTATTGGCAACAAAGAATCCAACTGTTCTAACGTCTAACATCTGTTTTCCCTCATCACCTTTTTTCTGCAGGTACACTATGTTGCTGGGCAAGCCCCCTTTTGAGACTACCAACCTAAAAGAGACGTATCGCTGTATCAGAGAAGCACGTTACACTTTGCCTTCCACCCTGTCGCTCCCTGCCCGGCAGCTTATTGCCAGCATGCTCTCCCTCAATCCATCAGATCGCCCACGACTGGACGAAATCATACGGCACGAATTTCTTACGCAGGTGTGTTTATTATGCTGCATCGTCCGTTTGATGTATCTCTATGTAGGATGTGACGTCATTCCTACATAGAGACACATTTAATCAACATGGTTATTGTGCAAAGTAACACAAACAAAAATGAGTATAAGAAAAATTTTTTTGATGTTATGCGTTTTATTTATTTAGAAATGTTTAACACATTTCAATTGAATTTAGCTGATCACTTTATTCAGTGTTGTCTCTTGTGTTGTTCACCACCAACACATGAATGTGTGATTTCTTTCCCTTAGGGCTTCATGCCAGAGACACTCCCTAACAGCTGCTGCATCTCTGCTCCAGACTTCCACATCTCCAGCCCTGCCAAAAGCTTTTTCAGAAAGGCTGCAGCTGCCCTCTTTGGTGGAAAAAGAGACAAAGCCAAGTACTATGAAAACATCAGTAAGTACTCTTGAATGTAATTAAAAGCATTAAATACAATTAGCTCATTATAATAGCATAAGATAACCCTGTAAACCGGGAGGTCTGCTATTTAATTATTAACTGAACAATTCAGCATCTACTCTATACTGTTCAGTTACTCCTGTTTGATCAATATGCAAGTTTAATAGCTGTAAGAATGAGAATATGGGCCTAAACAAAGGTCCTTGCACTTTAAGGAGTTTAACAGACTCTTTTTTTTATCTCCTGTAATAGATAGAATAGCAAAGGAAGAAGATGACATCTTCAAACTTCGCCATGACCTCAAAATGACAACTATTAACCAGCAGCCTTTGGCACCATCACGGGAGGTGAGCTGAAATCTACTGATTGGCTGATAGAAATAGTGTGTTGATGTGTCTGAGTGTGACGTATAGTCCTCACATCGCCCGCTCTCTCTTCCTGTGCCTTTTTAGGACAAAGAGGCTCCGTCACAGCCGGTTGGAAAGCCCGTTTCCCAGGCAACCGACGGACGGTTTCAAGCACGAGACACCATCCGCATGATCGTCAGAGGCAGCCTGGGAAGCTGCAGCAGTGAATGTGAGTGTGCATGTGCGTACTTATGTGTGTATGTCATCAGTCAGTTGATGTAATTTTCTTGTCTTCTAGCACTTCATTTCTGGTACTGAGAGATTTTTATTTTCATTGTATTGCTGTTGATTTTGTAGGTCTGGAAGACAACACTACAGGCTCTGTGGCAGAAGCAGTTGCTAGTGTTCTTCGAGGCTGCCTGGAGCACATGCCCACAGGTAGCAAATGAGTGTACTTCACAGAAATACACTATGCACTATAAAGATTCATTCATAGTGGAATGTAATTTAAATGAATAAACCCCATGACCTACTGTGTTCCCACAGCTGACAAGCTACCCAAGGCTAACGGATGCGGCAGTCTTCTATGGGTGACTAAGTGGGTGGACTATTCCAACAAATACGGCTTTGGCTATCAGCTGTCTGACAACACCGTGGGCGTTCTCTTCAACAGTGGAACACACATGAGTCTCCTAGCTGACAAGACGTAGGTGCTAGGACTTGTTCACTCCAATCCAAATCAATTGATGAAATAAGCCCTGTTGTCAAATGCTCACTCTTGTCTGTGATTACCACACGAACATGTGATGATTGCGCAACATGTTCTGCTTATTTTTAACCTGCGCATGTCAGTTCCAACTGGCTAAATATACAGTGTAATTATGACTGTCTTCACAGAAATATCTTAATTGTAGAGCATCTTCTAAAAATATGCCTGCTTTTCTTATCTCTGGCAGAACTGTACTGCAGCATGCTGAGATGGGCCAGTGTGCTGTGATGTACACAACGGATGTGCCTGAGAACTGCGTGGGCCAGGTCACAATTCTGAAGTACTTCACTCACTACATGGAGGAAAATCTGATGGATGTGAGTGAATTCTACCCATCTCTGCCAGGTCCACATGTAAACCATACACCTAAAACTAGGAATTTAGAAAAAGGCTGCTCAATCTGTGACTACAGTGGAGCAATGATTTTTATTTTATTTTGTGGTCTGATGTTTTATTTCACCATTTTTCACTGTCTACCTCATCTTTTAGCTCAAAATTTGATAGCACACATAGGGGATCTTTTACTGCTTTGTGATGGTTTTAAAGTTCAGGGAATGTTTCTGCATACATTTCTATTTCTTATACCCTCTTGATCCACACTGATTTTATTGTGACATTCCGAACGCTGAACCTCAGGATTCTATTTGAGTTTTTGGACCAGCTGTATAGTGTGTATATATATACACATTAATTCATCATCCCTAATATATAAATCATATACTCTATCATATATATTTGGCTAGTTTTGAACTGATACAGTACAATATATCAGTGTGTACCCATTGTGCTTTTGCAAATGTTAATATGCTTATGTACATTTTCTTTTATTGTTTAGGGAGGTGATATGGTAATTGACACAGATCCTGAAAAGCCCAACATCTATCTGCTGCAGTGGCTGAAGTCAGATCGGGCACTGATGATGCTTTTCAGTGATGGCACTTTCCAGGTAAACAATCTGTTCTGCATAATAGAGCAGAGACCGAAATTAATGATTTGATATTGCTTTGCTTTATCAGGTTTTCTCCTACGTATATTTTACATTATATGTGGCTTATACATTGTAGAACATACCGTCAAATCTTTTTCTAATCTTTATAAATTAGTGTAAAATCTGTCTGTATTCCTGACCTGTAGGTGCATTATTTCTGTTTTTGAACATCCTCCATCCACTGTGGTTTATATGACTTAGGCAGGGAGTAGGAATACCATGCATACTGTTTCCATTCCAGCAAAATAAACTACTCTCTCTTTCTTTGAACAGGTTAACTTCTACCATGATCATTCCAAACTCATCTTGTGCACTCAGCAGGATGACTACCTGCTCACATACATCAATGAGGAGCGAGTGTCAGCCACCTTCAAACTGAGTTCGCTTCTGAGCAGCGGCTGCAGCTCTGATCTGCGCAGCCGCATGGAATACGCCCTCAACATGCTCCAGCAGAGATGCAAACAAGACCCCTAAGACAGCATGACTGTGGATTGTATATACTGTGTGTGTGTTTGTGTGTGTGTGTGTGTGTGTGCGCGCGTGTGTGTGAATGCGTGCACGTTTGTGCATGCAGAAAATGCAAAAACTTGAACATGCCTGGAAGCACAAAAGTAGACTGTTAACAGAGAATGGACTTTTAAGAAGACATTTGAACTGCATGAAATTTTTCATTGTGAGTGACTTGAAACTGCAGTGAAAGTCTGACAGGGTGATACAGAAGTGAATGAATGATGTAGCACAATGTTTAAAAAAGGAGAAGAGAAAGCTGAGATTGGGCTGGAACCAGAGGGTACGAGAAGGTCACTGAGAAAGTAAAAGCAAAAAAAATGGCTGGATGCGACCAAATGTGTGTGTGTGTGTGTGTGTGTGTCTGTGTGTGTGTTTGAGAGAGAGAGAAAGAGAGAGAATTAGAATGTTGGTTATTGCTGCTGAAAGAGGGATTCATTCCTCAGACACTAGCAAGTATTTATTATGTTAATATGTCTTTATTTATTTATTTATATAATAATAAAAACTAAATGACAAAAACTATCCACTCTTTGTGGTTTTCTTTTTTCATGTCCTCTATTGCATTTGTAAAAACAAAAAAAAAACAGTTAAACTTATTTGTGATCTTTCTGACATGGTTACTATTTTAGTTCAGTGATGTAATCCCTTTCACTTGGAGTTTTCCGTCTTTTGCTTTCTCTCAGCCCACACAGGAAAAAGTCTATTGAACATTCCAGTTTTTAGAATCAAAACACTTCCTGAACCAGCATCTCGATTAGGTTGGGCTAATTAAATGGAGCTGTACACATACGCTTGGATTTTTCCAGTAACACCCAGAGTCCGTGACAAAGGTATATTTATAATAAGATGTTCGTCTATTCTACCAGTGTTTACAGGGAAGAAATGAGTAAGAGCTCCACCTAATCGCACACTGCTGGTTGTAGAAACCCTGAAGTCATCCCAACTGTTCCACAGTCTTTATTGCATTACCTCATATCTTCGGTCACACACATCCTCAAAACCAGTTTACCATCTCTTCAACAGCAAGTCTTGCAAGGTGTTCTCAGAAGATGGCAGGTAGTACCTACCAAAAGGTCTCCAGGTAAGGACAATCCGTGAACTGGGACATTAGGTTCTCACAGCTCACAGATGCACGTGGGGAGCTAAGACTTCCCTCTGGTCCAATCACCCATTAGAGCTACTGTGGCTCAAATGGCTGAAAAAGTTCATGCTGGCTAGGAAGAGATATGTGAGAACACACAGTGCATCACAGGTTGCTGTGTGTAGGACTGTGTAGCTGTAGACCAGTCAGAGTGCCCATGCTGACCCATGTCCACTGCTGAAAGCACCTACAGTAGGCGTAACCAGGGGCGGCGTAGCAAGCAATTTTGGGCCCCCTGAAAGAAAATATTTTTGGGCCCCTTGCTTCCCCCAAAGCGTACCAACAAACGCGCACTACTGATGGAGTTTCCACATTCGGTACCCCTGGACAATATTGAGGGCGCTATGAGATGTTCTTTTACTCCCGTAGGAAAAAAGAATACATGGGATGCAGAAAAGTGCATTTGGGCTTTCGCTATGAATTAACCTTCTTTTTTCACTTTTTCTCTGCCATTTGCTGCTTTGGTACATTTTAAGTTCTCAGGGAAAGGCTTTCCTGCTGAATCTTTGGGCATTATAGTTTCCTCCTTCATTGTTAATTTTCTGACAAGTGTTGCCCTTTCACTGTCACTTAGTGTTTCTGGCCACAAGCCTGGGTCAACTGACAACACTGGCTCAGCTTGTTCTGAATCAACACTCATGCAACTCTACTCCTCAGAGCTACTCCTGGCTCCTCCTTCATCTGTGCTGTCCTCTTCTGTCCTGCTAATATCTTCATGAACAGACCTGGCCTCCTCATGGCCTGAAGAGGAACCTGAACATCCACAATAATAATAATTCAGGCTGAGTCAGAATTTGTTATAATTAATAGCCAACTGGTTCTTAGGACTAGACTAAATGCTTGGACGAAATAACCAGGGCATAGATAATCTACAAGCTAAACAAAATAACATTTATAGCCTATTACATAAACAAAGAAACCTTTACGTCAATAATTTCAACTTTGTAGGGTTGTTAACATAGCTGGTCTGTATCAGGAGTTGCGAGTCTGCCTGGACCTGGATCACACTACAAACTTATTACCTTTGTGGACAAAGAAGTTTTCAGGTCTATGATACGTTATTCTTATGAATGACAGGAGAAACGAACTTCTAGGTGAGATAATTCAGCAAGCACTTTTGGCTATAAAGTGAGTGTATAAATGACTGACTTGACTAAATATACCTGTCTTTGAGAAAAAGTGGGTGACCAACAGTCTGCCCTTCTTCTCTCTCTCCTCTCGCTCTTTTTTTTTCAACCTTTATTTATACAGGTAAACTGAACTAATTCTCATTTACAAACATGAACTTTCCTCTCTTTGCACTTTTGAGAACAGGACCTCGGCATGACTGCTGGGGACCTGGTCCGAAAAATCACCTACAGGTGGTTTTAATTTTGTGGCAGATCAGTGTATGGACAGGTACTGTACTTTTGTCATGTTTCACCTGCCCCTTTAACCCGCTATGCATTCTTTTTTAGCAGTATTTGCTGCTTTTTAAACGGACATTCCATTCATTTTTTTGTGTCACTTAAATCAAAAAGATGTAAACAAAGTCATTCAGAGTTGGATGCTCTGTTGTAGAGAAACTTTTAAAGAATTTTCCACAGCAGTGATGACAGAAATGGTGATAGCAGCCAAAAGTACAAAAAAAGTTTCTAAAATCTTGATCACAGAAATGTGTTACAGGAATAATGTGGTTACATGGTAACATAGATATGTATGAACACACTGCCTAGGACATTGCTTTTCAATAGTTTATTTGAGTTAAGGTTTATTATTATCTGGATTATAATGAAATTCAGAGGACATGTAAGGCTATCAGTCATTTTGGAGAGAAAATATAATGGCTATATTTGCATTTTAGACACTGCAAGCCCTGGTTAATATCAAAACTGAAAGAAATCATCCTCTACAATTAAAAATAAAAAAAACATTCTCCATAACTAAATGAAACAAAATGTTTCGTGGTATAATCGTGGTATTCCTCTTTAACAGACAGTTTGCCGGTTAATTTTGAAGTATTGAAAACTACGGAATAAGCTGTAATGAATCACACACCTTAGTGTACACAGTAGTGACTTCGGAACACACATTTTAGCTTCACTCTAGTCTGCCAATTCCACATCTGTGGGGGTGTGTGTGAGAGTGCACGCTTTAGACGGAGAGGTGGAAGTGGAGATGCAGCAGTTTTGCACGTGTCGTTTGGCTGTGTGGGTTTCTCTCCTCATCACCATAGCAAATGCCTCATCAGGCACAGAGGAGGTCATGTTCTTTTCTATATTCAAACACCAGCAAACTCACAGCGTGCATATCAGAGCGGGGGAGCGAGGGAGGGCATGTTCCACTGACGAACATAAACCTGTGAGCCGTTCAGAAAAACATACGCTTGTAAATAAATAAGTTTCTTCAAGCAGTCCGACCTAGGCTGGTTAAAGAAAACAGCTGATCTACAAAAGGCTTAACATGATTAATTCTTTCATTTGGCTTTGCTCCACCGGATAACAACATAATTGACTCAAGTGTGTTAATTAAATGATAAAAAGTGAAGAAAGAAAAGAGCTTGTCATCATCATCATTTGTCTCATTAAAAAGCTCACACTTCCTATTTCCCTTTTAATGTACTATTTTATACCACTTAAAAAACACTAGATGTCCTTTGTACTGTGGAGCAGACAAATACGAATGCCCTAAAATAAACCCTATTATAAAACAGACCGTGTCAAATTAATGTACGCTAAGGTTAAAACTGGTGTTCATTCTTAAAAATGGATGAAACAACATAAAAAACATAAAAAGGCTACTACAGTTAGAAGTGTTTTAGAATATGCATATTGTTGTTGTTGTCATTGATGCATTATAATTGATACTATTATTATTATTGTTATTATCATTATTACTGGCATCAAATTTAAATCCTAAATACCATTTTACATATCAGTCCATTAAACCTTACTCTGCATCCACATCTCAGTGTCCATTTCAGGGGTTCTAGTGCAAATTCCTTTTTTGTGATTTCCTTTTCTCAGTCACAGGTTCTTGAAGAGCTGTGCATACTTTCAGACCAACAGTGTTGACTTTTCACAGTGGAAGGATGGATAGAAACACCTGTGGGTTGTTAAGACCTGCAGTAGAATTGGATTTTCCTCTCACTCTCATAAATGAAAGTGTAAATCTTCAAGAAAATGTAAGTTTATCTGGAGGGAACTCTTTTGGAAATTCCTTTTTTTTCCCTTTCTACATGCAATCCTTTTTAAAGGATTTAAAGCACAAGCAGGTTGCACAGGTGTTGAATTGATATTATAATAAATCTACCGTTTGATATTTCACTTAGCGTTATGTTCTGTTAAATTTGATATTTCTAGACATTGAAAAAACTTTGTCTATAAATTAAATAATATGATGGTTTCTGACTTTACCAGAGTGTTGTAGATTTAATACAAGTATTTTTGATGTCAGTCGTACTGCCGGGCAACACAGCGGCGCAGGGGTTAGTGCTATTGCCTCACAGCAAGGAGGTGCTGGGTTCGACTTCCGGGTTGAGCGCAGGGTGTGTAGTTTCTGTGTGGAGGTTGCATGTTCTCCCTGTGACATGTGTGATTGCTGATAAATTGATTGAGCACATTGAATTGCTGCAGGGTGTTATATGTGTGTGAGTGTGTAGCCCTGTGACATGCTGACGACTGTCCAGGGTGTACACCGTCTTCGCCCACACAAGAATCCTCGAGTGTGGGATAAAGGAGTAAAAAATGGATGGTCATACTGCCAGAATTTGGAATATGTTATATATGTTCTATTAAAACACAACAGTTCAACGTTCTTTGCTATCAAAAGTGTACTGCATCATGATGTGAAATACACGCAACATCGTTACACTTCATTATCTTAATATTGACTTAATCTGTTCAAACTCTGCCTTATGAAACATTAACAAATATCAATAGAGTCTTATGTGGCTGACCTGAAAAGGGAATCATATGAGTGGTTAGAGGAGCCAAAAAAGCCTCTGTTTTTTCCCTGAAGCCATTCGGAGCTGGATATCACAGGAAGCAGAAAAGCTTCCTCTCAGAACACACCAACTCTAATGCAGCAATAAACAACAACAACAGGCAGTTTGCCTGCTTAAAATCAGGTATGCTTCACTCAAGTGGGAGTTAGAACTTTTTTCTGCGTTAAGCTCAGCCTGCGTAAGACCATATGGAGGAGACTCCGATCGGCTATGAATAACAATGTTTGAAAGCTCTGAAAATGCCAGGGCTGCCCACACACACAGCGCCTCCTCGATAAGATAACAAGGCGAGTGCAGTGTCTGACGTCAACAGTAGCAGTTTCCTGAGAAGCCCCGTACATATAATGCCTTCACAGTTCTGTACACACACAGAGCAAAATCATCTTAAACACTTCGTTTCTAAGAAACTGTGGCACTTGGCAAAAACTGCCACCAACATCAAGATCACAGGACTCATCAGACACTGCGATTCAACTGATTCATGTGTTTTTGTTTATTAAAGTTGCTGAATTCGAATAAGCAAAATGATCTCCAGTTATTCATGCTTTGAGAAAGCCTTGATGTTCTTACAATATATGGACAAAGGAGAAGAGGCATCAGACCATTAAACATACAGGTAGTTTAGTGACATATCCTTCAAATACACAGACTTTAATATGGATTTGGTCCCCCTTTTGCAGCTATAAATATTCTTTAAAGGCTTATCACAAGATTTTGGAGTTTCTGAGGGAATCTGTGCCCATTCACTCTGTAGAGCATTCATGAGGTCAAGCACTGATGGTGGACGAGCAAGCTTGGCTCTAAATCTCTGTTTCAGTTCATCCCAAAGGTGATGGATGGGGTTGAGGTCAGGGATCTGTGTGGGCAAGTTCTTTCATACTCAACTCATCCAACCACGTCTTTATGGACCTTGCTTTGGGCACTGGAGCACAGTCATGCTCAAATTGGTTGCCCAACAAAGTCGGAAGCATGGCGTTGTATTAGTATGCTGAAGTATGCTTAATATTTGCCCTCCCTGAAAGTAAGGGGTCTGGACCAAACCCTGAAAAACAGGTGTTTCACAATACAGTCCATAGTGTACCTGGGTGACCATACAGACATCACATTCACATGGGAAGCCCATGCAAACAGCCTGGGCTACAAGTAATAAATACATTTGGAAACTCATTCATGTCAACTTGCAGTGAAAAAGTTTCTTTAGGAAACAGTGTGAACATACAGTACAAATAAGTTTAATATCCTTGTGCCATCTGCATGATTTTGTGGAAAGTAATCATTCATTTTTACACAACCATTTGCCAAACTCTCTTTATCCCTTTTAAACAGTCTGTGTTTGTTACTGAATCTTTCAGACTGATATATGTTAATGAGCTGTGCTCTGATTGGCTAAAAATAAATGTAAGGCATACTAGAAGATTGCTGATTCAACATTATTATTTATTTAAGGTGATGTGATATATGGACACACAACAGTTAATACCTTCAAACTGACCCTTACATTACTCATAAAAAGTTGCTTGGATTAATCCGGCCCTGGCGTTTTTACTGTATTTAGAAACTATTCTTTTGTTACTGTGCTTTGGTGCCCCGGAGTTGGTATCAGAAATATGTAAACATCTTAGCTTCTAATCTTAAATCTTCCTTCAGTCTGTAGCTACTTTAGGTCCCTCGATTCACACTCTGTTATTGTTTGGCAGTTTTACAGCATTCTATTTTTTGTTCAGTGCCATTGAGATTTCAGTCCAAGCTGAGTTTGTACTAAATTTATAACTCCACTACTTAGGATGCTGTCTAGTTCGATCATCTCTCAAAAGAGCTCAGTTATACTTCTTTCCTTGCTGTGCTATGATTTTAAAATGTTAATAAATAAGCAATTATGATGTTTTAGAAAAGAAATGTTATTTTGTTTAATTTGGTGGGTAGTAATAATAACAACTATAATAATAATACAAAATCCATTAACTAAATAAAA
>JBBKCR010000016.1:11748217-11773079 GCA_037577295.1 Ladigesia roloffi
TATGACTAAAGCTGTTACTTGTTCATTTAAATAATGTTTTTATTAAGTACTCGGTATCGGCGAGTACTAAAATGCAACTACTCGTACTCGTTTTCAAAAAAAGTGGTATCGGTGCATCCCTATTTTTTTACCATTACTGATTAAACTCAATTTGTTAATAACAAGGTATGTTTAAACAGGAATATTCTTCCATTAAATTGTGTTTATATTTTTATCCCCTGCTCTTCTCAAGCTTTGAGCAACAGTGTGGCATCCGTCTGCAGTCCAGCAGATATGAGCTGTTTAGACTCCTCATACTTCCCTCCTTTGGAGACTTTGCACCGTGGAGCACTTGGTCATGATGAAGCACTGGGCTACCCTGCAGGCGGTGATTCGGGCTGTCTCAGTGTGCTGGATTCTGCATTCTACCGTTCAGACCTGGGCCAACTGAGTGTGTGCAGCAGCAAGGACCTCGAGCGCCCTTCCAAACGCCTCAAGATGGGCCTCTCTGAAACCTTCATCAACGATGTGGCCGTCACAAATCTGGGTGTGGACTTTGAGAGCAGACGCACACATCTCATCACAGGAGCCAAAATGGCTGTGTCAGTAACAGACTTCGGCAGCATAACGAGTGGTGATGCGAACGGTTTCATCAGCTCTCACTCCCGCCACCACCAACACACTGCACTACAGTCTGACTGACCCCGGCATACACACACACACACACCACCTCCAAGCCTGTACAGATATTCCCACTGACTGAACTTTAGTTTGTTTTCTAATTATGTATAAATGTACGTTTTTTGGGGGGGGGGTTGTTTGTTTTTTTTTTGTTTTTGTTTGTTTTATGTTTTTTTGTAATATGACATCAGTGATGTCTTTATTGTACAGAGCTAAGTAATCTTGATTTCTCAAGAGTTTAAATAGCCATTTATTTTTCTGGTCCGTTACATATTTAATATCAGCTTCAATTTACATTTGAGCCTAGATGCTGGACTAGGGAGCTGGGTTTTTTTGTTTGTTTTGTTTGTTCTTGTTATGGGTTGCTGTATTTAAGCCCTGTAAAAGCACCCTTCAGATTTACTGTCCCATGAAAATGATTGTTGCCAGAAACTGCAATGACTTCCTTTTTGTATCTTTTAATGTTTGTATGTTTGATTTTCTAAATTGGTACTATTATCAGTGTTTACACAAACTGAGAGACACCAAGCCTTGGCAAATGTAGCATTTTGTATATCAGGAAACTTTTTCGTCTTTAAATTGGGGATTTCTTGGAGTAAAATATTTTACAATGATGGGCACTTCAATGAGAGATAATGTTTTGGCATTCATGCTTCCCTATTTTTTTTTCTTTTGCTCTGCTCTGTGAATGCATGCATTGTATCTTGCCTGCATTTTTCGGAACCCTGAGATGGCCACTGGATATTAGTGTTTTATATGAGCAAATTGCGTATTTGTCTAATTTGTTGGTAGCTGTGATTGTCATAGTTGGGCTGGTTTTAAGTGTATTTAAGCTTTAAAAAACCTCACCGTTCAATGTGCACCTCCACATAACTTAATGTCAGGGTTCCTATATGACTTGTAAACAAAGCTCATTGTGAGGGTTAGAAAGGGGGGTTTACTGCACCTCCAGTATTATTCGGTTTGCCCAGACTTTTAGTGAAGGCAGCTGAAAATTTTATATGACCAAGGAAATGGGTGGAAAATGCAGCCACCCCACTAGTTTTGCAAAGTTAGATTTTCATTAAAGGTTTGGCCCTATTGGAGACCATAGGTGTTACCTTGCTGAGCAGGAGGAAATCTTATTAGAGCAACTGTCAAAAGTGTCATTTTCTTGACGAAGTCAAAGTGGAAAGGCTTGTCTTCCCTTCCCTCCAAAAAATTTGTTTATTTGAGAAGATGAGCCCCTTGAATTGATGACAGTATTATCCCTTAATGTATTTCAGTTGTAAATAAGTCGAGGATGGTGAGCTTTCATGATCCCTGGATGTTTAAAATCCACCTTAAAGGCAAATCCACTGCTCATAGTCTCGCATCAGTTTCTTATGTTATAGATTTAATTCTGCCAATACTGTTTTCTCATGCCGTTCTTGTAAACTTAATGTCAGTTCAGGCTTTGGTAATTAAGTAGTGTTACCCAAGCTATGCAGAATTAGTCGCTGCACCTGAGGTACCGAAGATATTTGAATGTTAACTAATTCAACCTCTAATTGTTGAGTTCGCTGTGTTGTAAACAGATTTCCCCCTGGTATTCTAACACTGTTGTATACTGTATGCAGTACATAATTGGAACTCAGTGTTTGTATAAGAGCTTGAAAGTCGATACTTATCTCGCCAAATCTCTGTCAAAACTGTCACTTGCCTCAATCCTGTGGTCATTCCTATCTACACATTCAGATTACAAAATACTGTGGAATATTTCAGTAAACTTAATGCCCTGAAAATGTTTAGGGACTAGGCAATGCAAAAATGTTAACGTTCTTGTTTATGATGGCAATAATGTGTAGATATGTACAGATTGTTTTAATCACATATTTCTTATACTCTTTAAAACATTATGCTTTTTTCCCCTTTTTTTCATTTTATTTTCATTACTTTGCAGTAAGATAAGACATTATAGCCATGCATGCCACATGTGGCTGTTTGCAGATTACCACTAAAGTCTATTTCTTGGGGTGGGCTTGGGCGGGAGATGTATAGAGATGTTTGCGCGGCACATGTTCTTTTAGTAATTTTGATTTTGGGAAGACCCACTACACAAGCAAGACCGTTCACCTCATTTCTTTTGTGGAAATGCATTTCTGTCTGTACATGTTTGATTTGAAGTAACATCCCATACTTGTTTGCTGAAGCTGCTAGTGGTAATGTGAAAATGTAACTTGGCAAATAGGGGTTTGTTGGAGACAGTGGTCCAGACAAATGCACAGCTGCTTTGTTTGCATGTCCACAGATATATCCAGAGCTGAAAGAGTCTTTTGGATGGGCATGGGGAGGGTACAAGGCAAAACAGGATTTCATAGGTCATGTTAATTTTTAGGATATTTCCTAAAACGAGTCTTAATTTTGTGTCACCTGAGTAATTGTGTGATCCGGTTTTAAGCCCTGTGTAAAATAATTTTGAGTGCTTTGTAAATCCACAGTAAGGTGCTTCAATCAGCATGTGTAGATGGTAGAGCACTACAGAATGTAACTTGCCTCTACACTGTGCAATGTACACACAGCCAACATAAAAGCTACAGGCTGGATGTGTTAAAAGGCTTAAAAGCGTTTTACAGCAACAGGTTTCGAAAACGTTGCCATGCTTGATCATTGCTGATGATTGTGGGTCTGAATGTGCTTTAGTAAGGGAGGTAGAGCACAAAAGATCAACATATAAGTTACTGGGTGCTCGATTTATTTTTTCCATCTGCGATGGGTCTGGGTGCTCTGCGTTCGAACATTCAAAATATGTCACAAACTGAACACAACCATCTCTTTCTGAGGGGCAGCAAGTAAAATATTTCCCTAATTTAACCACTTAGCTGAATATTGAGGGGGGGAAACAGAATGTACATGTGTTGACCTATAGAACTACATCATTCACCATTTTTAGATTTTGATGTTTGAAGTTGCTTCACAGATGTTCTCAATGGGTTTTGAGTGTGTTATTGTTTCTTAATTTTATTTAAAATTAGAAACAGAGCTAGACTTGCCGGATCAGATTCATTTGTGGGAGAGAAATACATAAAGGGAAAAATACATTTGTGAATAAAACCAACATATACTATAAATGTTTATCCAGAAATATAGACAATCATAACATTTAATAACTGAATTATTCAGACATATTGTTTATAACATGTAAATACAATTGTAATGCTTTTTGTTTGGGTTTGTTAGGCATTATTTTGTATTTTTTGTTGTACTTTATTACTTGATGTAAAAGATCCAGAAATAAAGCTCTGGAAACAGTTGTGAGAAAGTATGTAAACTTGTTGCGTTTCTTTCTCAGGACAGGTTTCAGTGTAGCGTGATATGTGCACACTTGCCACTACAGTTCATTATGATATTTTAAATGACAAAATGAAAACACAGGTCAAAATTATTAATTGTTTAATTGTCTAAATGTACAATGACCCACACAATCATCTAACTGCATAGGGTGAATGTAGTGGCAGTAAGCATATTTCCTTTTTCTTTTCAACATAAAAGAAAGACATGGTTCTGTGAGCATGCTGCAGAATGGACTGTGCAGCTCTGCCTGGAGACCAGAGTGGTGTAATTAATAAACTGCAACACTGACTTAATCCAACGTTAAGCACCGAATCTGTGTCCTTAAGGAAAATGCATCAATCTCATGGTGTCTAAAGCTATGTGCCGTAAACAGCATGTGAACTGTAGAGCATGATGGCACAGGGCACATGGTGCAATTGTTTAAAAATAATCTATGTACATTTTAGCAATAATTTAATTTTATTATTTTGAGGTGAAATCTTGCTACTCATACAATTTTCTCTCCTGCTGAAGGGAAAATCTTAGGCAACACCAAAAAATCAATTTCCACAGGCAAGAGCTTTGGTAAGATGCACAAAATGGCCATCACTCTGGTCCGCCACGCTGCAAACAAAACAAGAAGAGGCCGTTTAGTTGGTTGTTTTTTTCCCCCGTTCCCCCCAAGATCATTACTCTAGTCTAATATGCCTGTTTGGGTCTAGGCTTCATTTATTAATATATAAATATAAGTATTTCTATAGATGATCCATTTTGCCCCTTTTTAAGGCATTTAACTCAGAGATTCTTTATACCAGTGGAGCCTAAATGAAGAGCAAGATACTACATATGAAAATAAGTACAGTTTTTACTCACTTCTTTAAAGAAAACTACAAATAAATACAACAATTCTCCAAATTACAGATTGGGGTACGAGTGTAGTCTTTATCTTAAACTGCCAATATAAATGTAGGGTATTCATTTTCAGGTCAAGAGAGATATAAGGCTTCAGCACTGTTTCTCCCTCTTGATCTTCACTTGATCTTCACTTGATCTATTTTGTCAACAGGTGTATAACAGGTGTTTTTGTCAACAGATGTATAGTGAATACAGCTGCTGTGTATTAAAAATAAAAAAATGTATTCCAGAGTAAACAATTGGTTCTGATCATAATGCTGAACAACAGGCTCCTATCTGTTTAAACAGGTAGAGATCAAAAAACAATCTAATAACCTCAGCATATTGAGGCAATAAAATAATCACAATCTTATTGAGCATGCACTTCACTTACCAAAGGTTGAACATATACTGAACATACAAAGCCTAAGTGGCAGCAGCAGTAACAACCTGGCATAGCATCACCAGAAACTGATTATGCCAATGGATTTCAGACCTCAGTCCTTGACTAAGCAGTAACAACGAACATTTAATTTATGGTAAAGTGATCATATCATATGATCCTGATTTCCATTTTTGAACCATGAGCTGAGATTGACTGTATGCTAATGATTTGCTTATAATTTGGCAGACAAAGGTATATTTTCAGGCCAGTTATAACAGAAAAGCTTTTCCTCCAGGAAGACTGCACTACTCCCCAGTTTTCTCACAGATAGGAATCCCCACATGTTTTGCCTGCTATAAAAGGAACATTCTAATTTGAAAGGAAATACATTACTTTTGCTGTTTGAGTGATTTTGTTTCTTGAACCAGGACACTGCATTCAAGCACAATGGATGATAATTCTCTCCGGAGATATTTTATAATATATATGGCCAAAAAACACATGATTAGAATGGTGGTCATCTTGACTCAGCACTAACCTGAATGAAGTCCATTTCCTCCAGTGCAAGTCCCTGTCTCCGGTATCTCTGTGGGAGTTCTTTAATGATAGCAATGCTGTCTGGCGTCCCTGGGAGGCGACCAACTGCTCCTGGGGGTCTTGGTGTAGGTGTGGCTAATTGTGCTGGTGCAGGAGGAGATGACTGTGGGGTGACGACTCCAAGCAATTTTAGTGCTTCTTGTACTGAAAATAAGAATAACATTAACATGTTAACCTTACCATGGCTGCCTAAAAATTAGCAAGGGCTGAAGAGCCCTTTCTGAATTCAGTATTCTGACTGTTTATAAATGACACTAACTGCATCAAGCAAAAGGAAAGAGGTGTACTTAAGAAAAAAACATGACTCAAGAGTAAATACTCAAATGGTCATACATGTTTATCTCCTGTTTGGAAAGGACTACTTTCAACACCACATTTTCCAGTCCTGTGAACTCCTATCTAATCTCATCATTCAACCTGACACTCACCCATAAGGACTAGACTATGTGTATTTGGAGAAAATACTATGTTTACTCTGTTTTTTTTTCCTTTTGCTCATATTACAGATAAACTCAAAAAAGACTGAAATGCTCACCGTTTGGCCTGGGAACACCTTGCCGATTTGGAAATTTAATTAACGGGGCATGAGGTCGCACAGCCTGCAAAAGTGCAATGAAATTACACATCAGATATCAGGCTCAACTACTTATATCACATTTTCTGAGTAACTTTACAGGATACAGTCTTTTTTCCAGTATAAATCTATGATAGTGTGATATTCAGTGCAACACAATTTAACACTATTTAAATAATGTCTTATTTATTTATTTATAATACTGCCTTGCTGCTATTGATACCTATATTTCTAAGTATTTATCTACTTATTTCTCCCATGCTGCAGGGTTCTTAGTCTTTTTTACTTTTGTTGTTCAGAAGATCTCGTTAAAGACTGCTCTATTCTAGTACAATTGATACATTCTCTACTTGATATCACACTCAATCTCCCTGAAAACTGGTCTCAACTTGATTATTTGTTTTATGTATTTCTTACGTACATATAAAAAGACTACCAACTACAGAACAGCAAAATTCATCTGTTTGCACTGCACATTCCTGGGTGTAATGACAAATTTTAAATAACCTTATAGAGTAGAAATTTTAGAACAGCGGGTGAGAAATAAGAGTTCCACGGTGGGACTGTCTCTATTTATAGTAAAACAAATCAGAGAAGCAGAAGTAGGTGGAACACACTGACACTGACAAGGACATTAGGAAAATACACAACAAGTAATAGGTGCAGCACTGTGCAACATCTCTCCACGGTCAAACAGGGAAAGGCTTTGCAATCTAACGCTTCCGCTTCTATTAGAAAAAAAAACAGAATGCGGCTAAAATGTTTGATAAATTTGTTATTTACCTGCACGACCCGAGCGGCGGCAGCCATCTTGCCACTACTGACTCTGCTTCCCATGTCGACATGAACCTACAGCGTCCGGGGTAAAGAGCCCTGACGCCGGGGCCGCACTACCACTGAGAACCTGAGGATGGAGCTGTTTCCATTTTCCATTAACTGGAGAACCAACCCTTAACGGTTAGTCCAGACAAGGACACATAAGGACATCACAAACAGAGTTTTAGTCTATTGCACTGCAGAGGCCGTGTTTAGTGAGAATAGAGAATTGCACAAGTAGTGTTACACAATGCGAGGTATCAGACTAACATTAGCTGCTGGACACTATAGACTATATAGGCAAAAATACTGGGACGCCAAGGGGCCCTTAAATAACATTTCATTCAAATACATAAACTTTAATAGTTGGCCCCCTATGTGGCTAAAACATCTTACACTCTCATTCTCAGAAGGCTTTCCACAAGATTTTGGAGAGGTTTTTTGTGTGAATGTACATCCTTTTATTCTGTAGAGCATTTATGGGGTCAGGAACTTGTGCGATCTCCGTTCCAGTTAATCCCAAAGGTGTTGGATGGGGTTGGGGTCGGGCTCTTTGTGGGGCACTTAATTTCTTCCACACAGAACTACTCCAACTATTTCTTTGTGAACTGGGGTACAGTCTAGCTGAAATAGAAAATGTTCCTCACCACATTGTCCACAAATGTCTTGGTATAATTGAACATTTAGATTACCCTTCACTGAAAGTAAGGGGCCTAGCCCAAACCCTGAAAAAAAAATGTGTCCCAATACTTTTGTCCACTGCGTATATTTAAGAATGAAGAAATGCACCAGTCTAGTGTTACAGAGTGAGATCTCTCAGATAAACATCAGTTGCTGGACAAAATACCACATAAACATGTACAGTCCTGACAAGTGTGAGGTTACTCTCGAAATAATCACCGGACTAAATATATTTTGTGGTAGGAAACTCGGCTGTGTTCACAATTCCAAGAACACACATTAGCAATTAGCCGGTTACTATAGTGATGCACTTGAGCAGAAATGAGACCAACCTGAGCAAACACAAGATTGACAGCCCTATATTAGACATAAGAAAGACTCATCTTACCAAAACAGAATCTATCTATAGGACATTAAGTTAATATCCCATCACATTCCCTAGGACACGAACAGCAGGGCCAGGTTCTGCCGGAAGGAGTCCAGTCCCTTTATTTCTCTAGATTATTTATTCGATGAAGTAGGGTCCGCTCCAACATGAGCCACTTTGCCCTAAGTAGTTCACTTCCTAGTGCACTTACAGTCGATTACACAGTCGATTTTTGTATAGTATATAAGGAAATAATTAATTAAAACACAAGTTTCTTGTTTTAAACTAAAACAATATTTTTATTCAGAATCTTAATTTTGCACACCCATTGACTCTGCGGCGAGAATGCATGTCATAATACTTTATTCAATAAACTGCACTAAATGTTGACTTGTGCGCTTTTGGGTTTTGTTTGTTTGTTTGTTTCTTGCACTGCCTCTTACTATTTTTACATTTTTTTGTATTTTGCCCTGTCTGCATATAAGTAGTTCTATAGCATTCTGTTTTTACATGGCATTACATTACATTTCATATGGCAGATGCTTTTTTTTTTATTCAAAGTGACATACAATATATGGAAACTCTCAAGTTTCAAGACAGTGTGAGAACCAGAGGAGAGTACTGATTAATATATCTTTATTTAGGAGTTGGAGGTAGCTTGTAAAAACATGAAGCTAAATGATGGGTTTAAAGTATGGATTAAACTTATTTCAGGAAGCCATCGGTAGTCTGTATAGCTGCTGCGTTCTGAACTATCATGTAAGTGGAAAGACCCACAAAGAGGGCATAAAAGTAATTGAGGCGAGAGATAACCATAGCTTGTACCAAGAGTAAGGTATGATCTGATTTTCCTCATGTATAAGCTTTCTGACCTTGTGAAGTGTTGTTTTGTTTCACTGATAAATTCTCACGGAAATACTCCAAAATATAAGCCTTCTAAGAATTGTGGAAACTGGTCTATCTGCAAATAGGGACCAACTATATACTGATGTCTGTGTATTTGAATGCAATGTCATTAAATTCCCAGTTGCTTTATTGAGGAGTCGTCCCAACACTTTTAGCCACATCGTCTACGCTGCCAGAAGCATTCTGCCGAGAAGACGTGTCAACCAATCGGTACAGAGCCCTTTCAGGTCACATGACTGAACGTGTCGTAAAGGCGGTTGATTCGGTTGCTAGCTGAGAAAAACTACTCGCAAAAACTACTTGAAAAGAAAACCATATTACATTACCTGTGAGTTTGATGTTTTTGATTTTCTCTGTGTTTTGCCGTTACCGGATATATAAAAATATAAGGCAGGAATTGAACCCAAACTTTTGTGGTGTTATCTAGCTAAGCTAAGACGACAGCTGTACTACAAACATTTCAGTAACCAGACAAGGGAGGTGCCGACATGTAAAAGCAGTTTAAAGTATTGTAATTTGCTTTTGTTTTCATACTTTGCAGATGGACTCCCCAAACACTGTGGGTTCTCCTTCAGACCATGATCCTGTCGCAGTGAATGATCACCCACCATCATCTATTTCCGAGGGGGTAACACCTATCCATTTAGTGAGGTGATTTAAAATTCTGTGTTTAGGTGAAACCACTAGCTACCTCGACTGCGCATTTTATATTAATTCTGAAAACATTACCTCTTCCCTCAGGATGAAGGATCTAATGGCTAATCAGTGTTTTCATATGAACATTAAGATCAATATGGGTAAGTGCTTGAACCACGCCTGTTCCAGTTAGGGACATCAGTGCCTGACCTCATAAATGCTGTATAAATATTGTGAAAAGCCTTCAAAGAAGAGTAAAATCTTTCATAACTGCACTGGGAGGACCAACTCCATATTAAAGTCTTTATATTTGAAATGAATGTCACATACCTGGACAATTTAGAGAAGTAAAGTGAGGTGCTTCAAATCATCACGTTGGCAAAAATCTTTGTAAAGAACGTTTAGCAATACATGTGTACTAAATTCTAACTTTCATCTTTGTATGTCTACAACAGAAAAACTCAAGAGATCAAGTGACCAGTTTGATGCCGAAGCAGATCTGTGGGTCTTTTACATATTATGTAATTAGAATACATTTTCTGGTTTAACACTGATTATCTCCACATTATTTATCTGTAGGTCCAAATTTGAAAATGCATTAGAACATGCGAGACTCTTGCATTTCAACAGAACGCTGGCCCTGAACAGGTAATTTCTAACAGTTTTTAAGCTTCTTGTTTTCTCCTATTTGTTTTACAGTGACTTTTGGATGAAAATATTTCTAATTGCATTTTCAAATTTTAGAATGCAGGTTTGGAATGCTGTCACTCAGAAGATAATTCAGACTGAAGACGATAATGATGGTGATATGTAAGTCTTATCACAAAACTTGTATATTTGTCATTTTTAGGACATGGTAGGACATATGTATGAGAAAAGTAAGGTAAAAACAAACATGCAATATCTTTAATAAAAGTATAACATATAAACTATTATCCTCTAGGTCACTGAAGGTAATGGTTGATAAAAATGCTGACGTCTGTGAGAAGACCATTAAACTTATAAAGGTGGGAACTGTTAATGGATAAACCACTGAATTATGCTATGCTTACGTTGACTTGCCATACATATGGTCTGTGGCCAAATCTACATACTGGACATAATTTGTCATGCCACTTTATGCAGGAAATTCGTGAACTTCAGGACAATATTACGGACATTCAAAAGGAGAGACTTGGTATTACTGGAAACTTTTTTTTTTAAAACCTAAAACATGCTTTGATTTTTTGCTTGTGTTTTGTTGACCTAGAACAATCTTAACTTTGTTATGCAGAGTATATTGTTTGCCTTTCCTTCAGTGTTAAATTCTGTAGAAATAAACATGCATTTTGTTTTTCCAGAAATGAAAGGGCTTATTAAGAAGAAGATGCAAGCGATTAATGAGCTGAAAAAGATGGGAGAGAATCGAGGACAGGCACAGAAGCAGGCAGTGGAGCGAGCTGAGGCAGTCCTGCAAAAGTACCAGAGGATTGCTACCATTTCCCAAAATGTCCTCAGGGTAGGGCTGTTTATTGTCAAGAATTCTATTGCATTAAGAACTGTGTATATGATTAATGGACATTGGAAATCTTATGGCAGTACCCTTAATTTTAATTTATCCTCATAGCTCTATGAAGGGAAATCTTTATCTTGCAAATTCTTCTTACTGTATTTGGCTTATAGTTTTGCTGTCTTATAGGTTGACCAAGATAAGTTAGCTGGATTGTAGGCTGTTCCAAATCTGAAAATACTCAAACCAGTATTTACACACTAATCAGAATAGCAAAATAAAATCACTTTCCCCTTATATTTTGATAATTCCCTCTAAAATCAGTTCTTCCTAGCACTAGCAGTGTTTCAGGGTTAGGGGAAAAAGTTATCCATGATATTGCATGTCTGTAACTGGCCTTCAAGACATGTGGAATTTAATGATTTATAATTGTGTAAATGTGCTACATTGTTTTTCCAGGGGATCTTAATTGCCAGCAAGGTGAATTGGATGGACGATCCTAAACTGAAAGACATCGCAATGGGACTCGAAAATATTCCTAAGTGAAGAGTGTCCATTTCAAAACATTCACTAAGCAGTAGAAAATTATATACTGTGTTTTTGTATAATATGCAGTTGTATATATTGAATTTTATACTCCAACCTCCTACAAATATATATAACATTATTACAATTGGTATCAGTCTAACGATCTTCAATAGCATATACCAACAGAGAGTGACCCTCTCATTTAGTGACCCTCTTTCTTTACTAAACAAGTTTATTTAGAAACAAGCTTGTGAAGAAAAACCTCTGGCCAACCAGAGTCTGTAAAGTGTAGTGTGTGTAACTCCTTTAAAAACATGTATAAACATATTTATAGAGTGTCATGCATATCTTTTTCATTCAGTCTTGTTTGAAATACCAAATATAGGTGTAAATGGGGTCTGATGTGTCTTGAAAATGCTAGTAACAAGACTATTTGCCTTGCAATAAAGTCATGGGTTCAAATCCCAAGACTGCTAGTACTGCTACAAGGTACTGCTCCCCAGAAGCTGTGTTTCTGGCTGCATGCTACATCACTTAAAATGCAGAAGAAGAATGTCATGCTGTTAAAACCAGGTGCTGGTTCACTTTATTACAATCACTGGAGCCATTACTCAGTTACCCATGTCCAGAATTGAGGGCCATTACGTATAATGATCACAGCAGTTCAAAATATTTTTTTGTTTCTGCTCTTAACCTATTAGCAATTCATTCCATTTCAAAATGTATTAATACTCCAGCATGTTCAAATGAATTGTCATGCAAACTTCTGGCCCAATTACAACAAGACAGTAATGTAGTAAGGTTTCATTATTCCTTAATAAAATGTACAAGAGCTCTATCAAAAACAGGAGCCAATGAAGCGCATGATCTAATTTATATACATTTTATTTTTCCCCAAATTGCCTTAGTGTGAAAATGTTCTATAGACATAAAAATGATATACTTTAGAGAAGTGGCCACCGAATAAGAAGACATACAGGCTGTGATGGTACTATATTTTTACTACTTGGCAGGCTATACATGGGTTCACTCTCTTCCCATCCTCTTGCACTGGGTTCTGCTGGATGAGTAACCGTCCATAGGTTCCACCAACCTGTCCTTTTGTTAGACGTCCCGGGTTGACACATACACAGCCAATCACATCCTGAAAGGAGAAGTGTTACAATTCTGCATCAGACAATAACCTCTCAACATTTTGTAATTAAAAAGTGAATTTGCTTGACGTCATCTGGTAGTAACCATTTATAACCACATCTAATCCTGAAGCTGAATTACCTTGATAAAATAGCGCAGTTCAGATGGGACAATCAGAATGTCTGGAGTGAGGGGAAGCAGGGCATACTGCTGGAACTTCTCATAATCCATATTAACCTCTTCAGCAGGAGGATAGAGTGGGTAATAACTGCAAGAAATGCAAACTTAAGCACAGAGCAAACACTTACAATTAAATGTGTTCATGACTGTTTTCCACAAACCTCCGCTGTGTTAACATGTGCTTCATGATCCGCGAGAATCTGTCTGAACCAGTAGCACTGCAATCATAAAGTTGTATTAAAACCAAGACAATACTTTTCATTCACTATTTACATAATAAGGTCACAGCATTTGAGTTATATAAAGCCTTCATTTAAGCTGAAGTACAATGATCTTTGATCAGTGTCTTGCAATTACATGTTTACATTTGGGACCCAACAATGTACAAAACCCCGAACAAAGTGGTGGGGAAAAAATCAACCTTCAATTGAATGCAAAGTTTTAATGTAAGCTGAAAGTAAATTCTTTTATGTGATGTCTTTTTAATATGTTAACTATGTAACTTGGCTAAGAGGAGACACTATATGTTATCATTTATTTTAATTTGAATGAAGGGTAAGGAGTGATTGTAAAGCAGCCTCCTGAAACCCTTCAATGACCATCTTGCCTGCTGATTTCCTCAGCTCCCATATGAAAAAGGATGTCTGTAGAGGTCAATCCCAAGGTCACGCCACCAATGAGAAGTGTGCAGGGATCAGGGGCCAAGGTCACTCGCTGTGGTACAAAACACAGTATGTTCTTACTTCGTTCATTAACATACAGTCCAGTCAAGTTCAGGCCCTCACTCAAATTATAACAGTGACAGAAAAAATCAGTTTATATATTTAAAAAATTTAAAGTTAACTGACTTGCACGTCATCCTTTTTAAGGTCTGGTAAGGTGAATGGAGGCTGAGGGTAAATGTAAAGATGATGTACATCTCGTTGAGATGGAATTAACACCAACTTGCATCCTGTCCTGAGAAAGAGAAACAATGTTAAAAGGGCAATGATTAGTCCACACATTGTATATGCAGTTTTATAAATTAACCAAGCAGAAAATTCTATGACAAAGATTTTAAGGATTTAAATACATACCCTCTGGTTCCATCTACAATGCTGTCCACACATCTGTGGAAGATGGTCTCAAAGGTTTCTGTTACCTGACCTTTCTGTCAAACAGAAAATAAATATGGCTGTTGGCTTGTGAAAAAACATTATGAACATTAATGTTTCAAATATTTGTTTAAAAACAGAAGTGAGAAGTACCTCAATCTGTTCATGCTTGGAATCAATAAATGGTCCAAGCTGTGCAAGACATGAAATAAGATAGCCAACTGTCATTTTGAGCAATACACTCACCTTGGATCAAAAAATATAGCTGACAAATAATAATAAAATTAACAAAACTTGAAACGTATTTTGCTATACTAATGGTCCCTCACCAGCTATAGGAGACTTGGCATAATACAAAATCAAGCACACATGCACATCACTCTTACCAGTATGCATACATCAGGGTGATCTTTGTTAATACTATTAATCAGGTCAATCAGAGGATCATAGGCCAGGCTGTCAGATGGAGTGAACGGCCCACAGGCCACCATCACCATCAACGGCTCTGAAACTGCAACAGATCATGTAATTGTAAGACACCAGAGCTTTACACATCATTTCAGATAAATACAAATCTATATTTTAAATAAAATACATTTGTATTCATTTGTAGATTATTTCCTACCCTCATGCATTTCCATCTTAAGTTCTGGACAGGAATAGAATGGCAGAGGGACACCCTTGAGGACAAATGCACACTGTGAGTCAATACAGTAGCCTTACAACAGCTTTTCAAATGTAGAACTTAAATAACTGAAAGATTGAAAGAGTTTACATTGAGTCCATATGCACCACATACCTCGTAGAGTTTGGAAGCAACAAACCTTGAACCAGAGGTGTTCATGCCTTCCATGACAATCACCTGATAAAGACATCAATTTGGTGTTTGTTCATTCATGGATATTAGAACATAGAATATCAATTACAAGTTCTAAATGTAGATATTTTGTAGTACTAAAAACAAACAGACATTACAAGTTAAACATGTTTGACTTGGCATCCATACATACCTGTCCAGGAAAGAGTGAGTACTCCTGGAGCTCAGATAAATCCACAGGCACTTGTCTGGCCCCATGTTCCTGGCTTGCCTCCAGCAGCACAGACTGAGCATTGAGCTTCCCATTACTGTCACAGCACACCTGTCCCAACACAGTTATTGTGTCCTGCAGGTGACATAAAATAAGTCAGTTTCTGAGGACTCTCCTATGATAACTACAGGGCCCTACAAGAGAAACCGAGTAGTGTTAAGAACAATAATATGCTAATGGTAACTGAAGGTAGCCGTAAACAGATATTGATATCAGCAAATAAGCATGTTTTGCTAAATACCCACATTACTGACAGCATAAATGTCAGAATCAAAATCAGATACACTGCAAATGAAGCTGAAGAAATTAAAAGGTACCTGAACAGGCAATGAGGCTGGAGAGAATTCTTCTATATTAAAATGTATTCTCAGCTCCTCCCCTAGTTCTTCAATCTTCTCCGTCAAAACTGGATACACAATGAGGATAAAAGAGAAGGCCCAATGGGCACTGTGCAGTATTTTCTTAACATTGAGTAAATGTCATTGACATTGATGAGTCCCCCACATTTATTTAATTGCTTGATCTTTGTTCACGCTTAATTACATCAATTTATTTTGGACATACCATCACGCACATCTCTGAGCCTCTGGAACATGTATTTATAGGAGCTGGTGAGCGAGTTTTCACAGCCCTCCAACAGCTCCAACTGCACAGATGTCTGGCCTTTACCTGCCCACCGAGGCCCCTGCACAGCCCCAAATGTGGCCACCACTTCGCCCCGTGCTCCACGCTTGCTGTACTTCTGAGAGGGGGTGGCACTATACAAAGTTACAAAGAAAAGAGTTAAAAAGAAAGAAGACTAATCACTGCCTAGAGTGTAGAATTTGACTGCTGTGTGAAAATGCTGGATTATTTACCTTGGCGAGAAGCTGGCGGGGGAGAGTAGCAGACCTGGACTAGGCAGGCGAACAGCAGTACGTTTGGACTGAGGGTGTTCTGGAGTGCTGAGAGCTCGCTTCTGGGAGCCCTGCAAAAGAAGACAACATTATAGCCCTGGTAAAATATAACCACATGAGCTAAAAGTACTGACATCTTTCACACAGGAGATAGTCTAGAAGACTAAAACTATTTAGAATTTAGATATTCACAAAATATTTTAGAAGCATGGACCACCTTGGCTGGGGTTGAATATGAATCCAGTAAATTTTCTTCCTCCTCCTCTGCTTTGATTCTGTTCAAACTAGGTTAAGATAGCCACCAAATACTTATAACAACTTACTTAATACTGCTCCAGCAGCCATACCAAATAATCTAATTAACTGCAATCCTTCACATACCCAATTTATTGGAAAATAGGAAGTCAAATTTTTAAAATTTATTGAAAGCACAAGGATACAGGTCCTGGATGGAGTGCACATCTCTGGTGCTGTTAATCTTGTTCCCCTTTGATGAGCTTTTACTCTTCTGTTTCTTATTTAGGACCTGTAAGAAGGAGCACCATCATCCAATTAATTGGGGTAATGTTTGGGAAAACTTGTGTAGCAGTATGGGTTCTCATTTATAAAACATGCCTTTCATTCCAAGTTCTTAGGCATTAAATCACAAAACAAAACACTACAAAATCTGTAGAAGACTTTGACAGTACATAAAATCAGGTTTGAAATGTGCATACATTAACACATTTTTATGTTAACTGCACATTTAATAAATCATTACTAAAACATTTTATACAGTGAATACAGTTAAACCCATTAAACATTTCCATATAAAAGAGGCCCATTTTTTTACATTTTGTAACACCGTAATGCAAAGACATTCAAAAGCGCATCGACTATTTTCTGCACAGACTCCACAACATGCAACTCTTCCCACTAGACTCACCTCATGCTCAAACGTCTCCAGATTGTTTACAGTGAGCTTTAACTGGCCTTTAGTTGTGCTGAATGCAACCCACTCAATAACAATTTCCTCCCCGTTCATTCTGTGACACATACACTGCTCCAGCACTGGATGGGTGGGGGACCGAGACAGAGACACCGAGATACAGAAGAGATGAATAAAAGAACAAACCAGTCACACAAACTCTTGAACATATGCATGTCTGTCTCTCTCTAGACTCACTCTTGTCGAGGACATCATTATCCTCACAGGCGATGTCGAATGTCTCCAGCTCACTCTTAATAATATCGCCCGTAACGTCTACCATCGTTACAAGTTTTCTTGCTAGCCGGCGTTTAAATCTGCAAAGAAAACCGAATCACTTCACAATTTAGTTCCGTTTTAGCCGTCACTAACACTCCTAGTTTGTTAGGTCTGACTGACTAGCCGAGTTGCTAAAAAACTATAAACACTAACAACAGAAAACAAACAACACAACCGTGCAACTACAGTACTGAGGCACTTGAAAAGACATTAAAGCATGAAATAAAACCCTTTTGAAAACGAAAACAGTGTCACCTGTGAGCTGTATTAAATATAAGTCTGATCTGTCATCGTCCGGACCAGTTCAGTTTACCGCGAAAATCAACAACGGCTAAACGTCACATCCTGTTCTCCTACCCCAGTGCTCCAGAGGGCGCTGGTCTCTGCCGCTCTTAAACCAAAACCCCAAACCTGAACACATGTGTGCAGAGCACAGGAGGGTGGTTCAATTTTAATTCCTGTATTCGGATAAATCTCCTTATCAAAATGCCTAAAGTAAAAGCAGAGAAGAAATCTCGACAGCACCAGGAGGTGAAAAGTCAAGGTTGGTGAATGACTTATCTGAATATTTCTTCTGTATGTATGTGTCTGGCTGTAACTGTATTTGTGTTTGTCCATCAGTCTGTGTCTGCGTGTGTGATCATGAATCTAGGCAGCTGCACTCTGATGAGCTGGTCAGCTTTTGACGTCGACACTATTTAGTTATTGGCGATATTGATCATATTCAGTATCATGACACATTCTTTTGGATGCGACAAGTTGATGGAGACTCCTGCCTTTAAAATGTAAAAGCTTGGGTGGATTCTAATCATATAAACCAAGTAGAAAACACATTTCCAGGAAAGTAACTGGGAGAATATTACCGATTATACACACACCATCACACAAACACACAAAGTTGTACTTTGTGTCTTTCAGGGATTATGTTCAACACTGGCATTGGTCAGCACATCTTGAAAAATCCTTTGGTGGTCAACGGCATTATAGAAAAGGTAGGCCTGTATTAATATTAGCCATTGTAGTTATACATTAGCATATTACAGAAGACTGAATAACTCGAAAAATTAACGCACAACTTTCAGTGTAGTCTGGCCTCCGTTCTGAGTATATTCAACCATTAACACTTTCTAATACTGTTTCGTTAAAAAAGGGTAAAATTATCAAACCAGAGAGGAATGGCCATAAGTAATGAATAAAGTGTCAGTAAATGTTTGATTAAGATGATTGTACTAAAGCAACTTTAACATTATACAAGGATCTGTGTAAGTGAGACTAATTTACCTACATTCATCAAAAATAGTGCATCTGTAGTCCTTTTGACTTTTTGCAGGCTAAACTAAGAATCATTGGTCTTTGAGTAGCATGCCTCAACTCAGTTTGCATTTGTGTGGAATGAATTTCACTTTATTAAATAAATGAGTAAAGAAATATATTATTAAATGCTTGATATTTGTTAGTGTTGACTGTTTCAACCATTTTGTGGCATTGAATTAAGTATACTTTTGTATTATTTGTTCTCAGGCAGCTCTCAGACCAACAGATGTGGTTCTGGAAGTGGGACCTGGAACAGGTAACATGACGGTCAAACTTTTGGAAAAGGCCAAAAAAGTAAGAATACTCTTAAAAAAGAAAAGTAGTTGTTGTTTCATAACATGCCTCATAAATGAAACCTGAAACCCAGCATTTTCTCTCTGTAATACGAAGGTAGTAGCTTGTGAGTTGGACACCAGGCTTGTAGCTGAACTCCAGAAAAGAGTGCAATGCACGTAAGTATCCATGAGTTTTAATTATTGTAATCATTATTATTATTAAACGGATACCTCATGTAAAGGCAGAGTAGTTCACAAACATCAAGGACTGTAAAACAAACTTGTGCTGTGTTTTTCCTGTATGGAAAACTGCTCTTAAACACACCATTTTAGAGTGTTGGGGTGTTACATTGTAGTGTCTATGAAGTATCAATTGCAATGACTATTAATAAAAAGCACATAGAGACAGTAGAGAAGTAATTGTGAATTTCTTGGCCTGTGGTGGAACTTTTTGCACAATTCTTGTGCGATTAGTTTTCAGGGAGACTAAATGATTACAGCATTGCTTACATTTTATGGCTTCACATTCTTTTAATATTAAGTAAATGTTTGCAGGCCCATGCAGACAAAGCTTCAGATCTTAGTTGGGGATGTTCTGAAGACAGAATTGCCATTCTTTGATGTCTGCGTAGCTAATTTACCATATCAGGTAATCATCAGGAATTATTTTAAGCCTTTTTTTTTATTGTTTTTCCACATTTAATGTCTAAATGTTATTCATTGTTTTGCAGATATCTTCACCATTCGTCTTTAAGCTGCTCCTTCATCGACCTTTCTTCAGGTATGAGCTAACATTCAGTAACATACACATTATTTTGGGTGTTTTTCATATTCACAGTTCTAGAAATAACACCGGTTGGGATTAACAGTTAATTGTTCATTTTGTGTGTTGGCACCAAAAAACATGGACTGCCCTTATCAACAAGTTTGGGTTTTTTGTTTTTTTTTTAACTTCAGCCTCTTTTGTATGTGATGCCAGTCTGGCTAAATTCGAGTGTTGTCTTTTGAAAGATGCGCAGTGCTGATGTTCCAGAGGGAGTTTGCGATGCGACTCGTTGCGAAGCCAGGAGACAAGCTCTACTGCAGACTTTCCATCAACACACAGCTGCTGGCCAGGGTGGACCACCTCATGAAGGTCAGTACTCCTGCTGTTCCTCGCGCCAGCTTTAGCCTCAGATAATAGATCACCAGAGACCCTGAGTGGATCACAGGAATGACATTTGTGCGTTGCTATAAAGTTCTCAGTTTCAAGATTCTGTGACCAGGTGATGCCATTTACTGTGTCAGTCCTTACAAATAAACAAAATAATTGAATGTATTACATGGTCAATCAGTACATTCAGCTACTTGACTGACTTGATTTTTATTGCCACATGTTGCTGAGCCTAGACCTGAGCAACTCAAGTGACTACCTCCAAAGCTTTGTAGACACTGTGCCTGATTGGTTCATATATTTCTTACCCTGACACCCCCATCCCTTTAGGAATAGGGCCCACGTGAGCTTTTTCCCCATTACCCCAATGTCCACACTATGCTCCCATGCAAATTGAATCCTCTTCTTTTAATTCCAGGTGGGGAAAAACAACTTCAGGCCTCCCCCAAAAGTGGAGTCCAGTGTTGTCCGGATAGAACCAAAGAATCCTCCACCAGCTGTCAATTTTCAGGTGTGCATAAATTGTTTCTATGTATTCACTTTATGTTGCGGATCTATGTTGAGGTACAAGCGGCAACAAAAGATGCTGAGGGTGTTGAGTGTGTTTAATGTTTTACTTATAATTTGCTTGTGTCGTCACTGGTAGGAATGGGATGGCCTTGTCAGAATTGCCTTTGTAAGAAAGAACAAAACACTTAGTGCAGCCTTCAAGTATGTATTTTGTTCATTTAACTATGATTTAAAATTGACCAGCATGTAAAACAGACTTAAATATTGACTTCTCTATGTTGTGTACATATGTGTGTGTTTTAAGGTCTGCTGCTGTTGAGCAGCTTTTAGAGAAGAACTATGGAATTCACTGCTCCGTGCACAACATAGTAAGTAAGCATTGGATCATAACTGATGTGTTAATGCAGTAATATTTGACACAATTTAATGAAGCTATTCACTTTATGTACAAATAATTGTAAGATCTAATCATTAAATCTATTTTAATAATTTATTTAGTTGTTACTCATGACTTGTAATATTTTGTATTGTCATAAAACACCCAGTTTTTTTTAAGTCCATTTACTAAGTAATTAACAAACAATTATGATAAGAATCATAGTTTTAGTGATCCTGGTGGTAATTTCCTATGTTATGACTGAAAAGATGCACAGAGACAATAACAATGTAAAATATCTAAGTGTAAATATCAATGTAAAAGTCTAAATTAATCTAACAAAAATATGTAGAACAAAACCTCAATATTCCATTTACAACAATGCTGCCTATAAATACTTTAGATAATTAACTTAGTTGAATTTCAAATTACACATTTGAGTACATTAGAGATTTCATAGAAGAAATCAAACCAGGTTTCTGTATATAAATGACCTATTGCTTGTAAATGAGTAATTATTCAAATTGTTGCAATTAAGAATACTTGTGATGACATTAACAAACTGTCATATAATGGTTAAGTTGCTGTTAGGGCCTTTTAGTTGTAATGACTATGCTTTTTAATAAAAATTTCAGTTTTAAAAAGGTACTATAAATGGTGCAATTGATAAATTCTTTATTTCCACACCCTCTTTTTAATTCACATATGATTTTGTTTGAATAGGAAGTACCACAGGACTTCAGCATTGCTCACAAGATTGAAAATGTTCTTCAGGAATCAGAATTCAATGAAAAGCGAGCACGATCCATGGATATAGATGACTTCATGGTGTAAGTAAACTACTTTTATATTTAGTTTTATATCTCATTAATGTTTTGAGTTTGCAGTGTGTAAGTTCATCCTTGGTTTAAATGTTGTTGTTCTTTGTCACACAGGCTCCTTCATGCATTTAACTCTGCAGGGATCCACTTTTCGTAAATCAAAGGAAGCGAGCACAGTGTGTGTTTGGATTGCATATCGATGCTACAGTTGAAATCTGCTTGGCATTTGTAATTTTTGTGCCTCTTTGAAAGAAATGATGGACCATTCAACGGTAAGCAACAGGACTGCCATCAAACCAGAATATAATCCTATCTGCGGCTTTGGGAGGCTAGAAAATAACCATCCCCAGGAAAGTTCACCAAATGTCATACCTCATCCAAATGCACCAGGAATATGGTGTGCACGGTGGATAAATACTCCTTAAAAGACTTTATGTACTGAAATGAAATTCTCATTTTCTTTTCTTTCAAGCACCATATACTAATCTAAGCTATTACTGGCCAACAGTTAATTAAGATTGCAACAGTTCAATCTGTTTGTATTTTATTCTGCTACTGTATATTTTGCCACAAAAATATGGATTTGGAAAATAATTTGCCATCTGAATGTGTCCTATAAGGCCAATGGATCTGAGATTGTGAATGCATGTATGTGTTTCTTCCAAGATTGAGTACAGAAGTCATCTTTTCAAGTTTTCAAACTTGAACTCCTCACATTTATGATTGGTTTTATTAAATTTCCCCAGCTAGCCCATACTGTTGTGAACATAAAAGAGGCAGGAACTGAGTAGTAAGTCAGAAATATGATTATCTTGAAATGTATTCGGGCAGTTTGCCACATTACTGACTTGTACTTTTAGTGAATTTGGCTAAACTAGAATTGGATGCTACATCAGATATGAAGGCGAATCTATTAATGTACACTAAAGTAGTATCAAATGCATTTATTTATGTAACCTTTTATCTCTAATGGCTGATATCAAGCTTGGTTCCCTCACACTGTCATTGTGCCTTTGAAAAATCAAACACAAATTTAATTGTTTGACATAGAACAAACCCCTGCTAATAAATAAGTTACACCAGACTTGTCAAATCATTGTTTATTTAGCCACCACTGACATTGGTGCTAACAGTGAAAACCTGTTTAGGAGTGGTGTGACCTAAAGATTTGTTAATAGCATATTTGCCTAATTTCTTTTTACAAATGTTGCTACTAGATGTTGTTGAATTTTGGAAGTATTAAACGTAGAAAGGAAAAAAAAAGAGGAGTGCTTTGTGCAACAGACTGCCTAGAACCAGAAAACATGACATGAATGACATGAAACAGAAGAATTCTACAGCCGGTGAAACAGCACATCAGCAAAGACAATTAAGAAAAGAAATACAGTAAAAAAAAAAATCCTTTTACATGCCTATTAATGTTTACTATTGCTGAATCCAGCCCTAGTCTTACCCCGACATAGCAGCAACCTCATTGAAAATGTATTGTACTCCAAAAATGAAACAATGGGACTGAAAAATACTATAAATGAAGCCTCCAGTGGGAGACAATACAAGAACTTGTGTCTATGCAGTGCTGAGAGAGGCCCAATGGCAGCCTCCAAAGAAACAGCCTTATGTAAAGTGCAGATGGATCTGGTCTCTCATGCTTGTAACAGAGAATGTTGTACAAGTTACTGAATACACATGCATAGTATTTAGAACAACTTCAGATGTAGGAAGTGGTAAGAACCCTAGTGTGTGGATGTAGAAAACAGCCATTTACCTAAAATAAAAAAGTAAATAAATAATTTTTAAAAATCCCAAGTCTAACATAATCTTACTTCATCAAGCCCTCCTAAACGTAAAAAAACACAAACGTATTCACCTTCCTTAATCCTTTCCTGATGTCTGTTCGTACAGCTGTCCTGCTGATCTTCAAGTATTCACTGGATTAAACGCCAGATGTTTGTAGAAGTGTGCATGAATGCAGAAGACATTGCTTAAAGATCAGCAGTCAACTTAAAGCTGTCCAGCACACTGCAACCAATGTTTTGAATATTGAAAAGAAAGAGCAATTCAATTAATGAAGAACTCCTCTGAACACTAGGTCATCAAGCATAAACTCTTCTTGCTGTCAATTGTTTTTGCAAAAACAGCTTCATTGTAAAGCACTAAATGTCTAGCAGGCATACATGTCCCCTTGAACTCAGTCTACAAAGCACGAGGTCTTTTGGGATTGATCTGCTTACTGGCCTGCTCCTCTTCCTGCAGGGCAGAGCGAAACGACCTCACTTTATCTGTCCAGTGAAAACAGACACACAAACAACAGATTTTATTAAAGAGTAAGGACTGTTGGTTTATGGATAACAGCTATGAAAATAAGAAAAAGAACAAATAAAATAAAAGATATCGGTTACCTCTAAGCTCAATCAGGATCTCAATCTTTTGGTCAAGTATCTGCTCAAGCTGTGAAGAGTAGGTGTCTACATCATAATCAACCTCCTCAGTCATCTCCAAAAGAACCTTCTCATCCTCAAGCCACCTAATTGACTCCTGTACATGAGAAGAGGAAAAAGCATTATTATCCAAAGTAAATACATTTAATCTTTTTCTGGCTATTTTGAAAATGAAATGTATTATGTACTTAATCTGACTTCCTTAGTACGGCATCACCAATGTGAATTTAATGAGAACTTCCACTGCACAACACATGCCTGCTTTTTGATGTTCATGCAACTGAACTACCGTAATTTTCGGACTATAAGCCGCTACTTTTTTCTCAAAGTTTGAACCCTGCGGCTTATATTCCGGTGCGGCTTTTCTATGGATTTTTTCAGGATTTTTGTGATAGCATAAGATAATTTTTTGGTTTGTCGTGCGGCGCTGCTTTGCCTGGCGGATGGGCATTTGATCAGACACACAGGGAGAAAAGGGTGGTGTATTGGTCGGGTGTCCGTCCGCCAGGCAAA
>JBBKCR010000016.1:11773179-11784597 GCA_037577295.1 Ladigesia roloffi
CAAAACTGGATTTTCCCCTATTTTTAGCTTGTGCGGCTAATATTCCGGTGCGCCTTATAGTCCGGAAAATACGGTAATTACAAAACTAAAGCCATTGAAATGACAGTTAGGGATACGGTTTACATAATTATTTGCGATATTCAACTAAGTTTGCAACAAACGATGTTCATAGAAGGCTTTCGCAAGCATACATGCCTTTCCTTCGTGTATCTTTGAGCCATGAACACTTTGTGTTTTCTTATTGTCCAGCTTGAAAAGAGCTGTGAAATGCCAGTGATTATCTATACTATTATTCATAACTCTGTTCAAGCCTAATATTGTAAAAAGAACATTTTGCAATGTTATATCCGCTATTCTTCTGTACACATGCGCTAGGATAAAAAATGTACAAGAAAATCAAATGTTGCCTAGAGTTGTTGCCAGTCACCTGGAACACTGCCCTGTGGTCCTCCAGGACCTGCTCCTCCATCTCCACCAGCTGGGACACTGCCTCATGAAAAGTGAAGAGCTGAGGGGACACTTCCTCTTCCTGCAAGACATGAGTCATTCTAATCATCAATTTACTGCATCCCACTTTTGTGCCCTTTTAACGCTATATCAGCAGTGCCTGTTGCATATCAAACAGGATGCATCAAGCAAGTACAGGGGGTCCTCGACTTACGACAGATCCATTCCTCCAACAGTAACGTGACCTGAATTTTGTGGCAAGTCGAAACACACCCTGGCCACTTACAGATCCTAACACTGTCGTAAAATCATAAAAACACAAGCCACAGAAAACAGAAAACTACTGTGTATTTTTCCACTGCGCACAACCAAACTAGGCTGCCCACCTAGTCCATAAATACAAAGCCAAAGGTGTAAGCCGAGTGGGAGTGAGCATAGTAAACCTGAAACTTCGTATGCCGAGACTGTTGTAACTCGAGGACCCCCTGTCGATTGTATTGAAAAACATGTTTAAATCAGACTTCACCAACCCTTAAAAACAATTGTTACTGAATTCCCAATATCTATAATGTACTTCACCAATTTGTACCTATTTTGGTTGCTTTTATGTTGTTTATATATTTTCAAAAGTTTAGCATTCGTTTGAGATTTATACCTTGTGAAGTAATCCTCAATCATTTCAAAGTTTAGTTATATATTTCAAATGAATCCCTTCCTTACATTCTGTTCACACAGCAACTTCAGGTCATCCCTCTGGGGGGAGTTGCTCAGTTCCCACTCCTCGTCCATGATGTCTAATTGATTGATGGCATTCATGTTGGGTCGGACTCCTTCTGCCACAGCATTTGGGTCTACAGTCAGTTCTTTCACTCTGCAGGCACAGAAAGAGAGAACATGCTCACATCTACTGCAATCCTCACTGACGTGAATGACACCATGCACAGAAAACACGGCTGCAGACTTTCAGCCAATTTACTAAAGGTTTACAGCCACTTTGCTAATATTTCACTTTACCAGTGTTTGCGATTCTTTTATAACGTATCGGACTGCTTATGGTGTCATTGCACTTGTTACCTGGGACACCCTCCCAGTGATCTGACTCATTCACACAACAAAAAGATAAACCAGCAGTGCCCCCATGCTTCTGGAGATCAACCACCCTGCACGGTGTACTTTCATCCCTAATGTTACGTAACTGTTGCAGTCTAACCTCATTAGGGGCATCACAATAGAACAGCAGGTGTTTCACACCAGGGCTGTAACTAGGGGTGGGCAAAATGGAGGGGAAAAAAAACCATGACGACAGACAGATACAGAACACCAGTACTCCCACATTCCAAATACTATTAAAAACTATAAAAATGTTTAGAGCTTTAGAGCTTAAATCTCCTAAACACAGAGAGAAACAGTTTTCACTTCTTCTAAACCAGTTAAAAACAAAACATGCAGTTAACCACTGCATTTCAAATCCTGAAAATATCCACAATATACTTAGAAAAGCTTATTGTGGCAAATGCATTGTAATACTGTACTGTCATATTGCACACCCCTAATTGGAAGGCTGAACGATAGTAGATCTCAAAGAGCAAGGTGGTGCACTTAGTTTTTTCATGTTTTCCTGTCAAACAGAAAAGAAAGCAATCACAACAAAATAGCACTGAAAAGGAAAACACACATGCCCAGGGTTTTAAAAAACAGATGAAAACTGATTAAATTAGGTGAGAAGCTGATGACGAATATTCACCAAGCACAACACTCAAATTAGACAAAAAAGCAGCATTTTGTACTACACCGAACTACGTTTAAATGATAGACATGTGGGTTATCTTTGTGCATGGCAATGCATGACAGCATACATCCCTTCTTGTGCATCATGGGTTAAAAAACAGCCAACAGGATACAACCAAGGAAGTGACTAGCAAGTGTGTGCCTGTGAGGTGGGTGGGAAAGTGTATTATTAGGCTTGTGCTCATACTCATAGGTGGGGGAGAGCTCAGAGCGACTGCCTCCCCCCTGAGAGAACGGGATGTCTGAGGGACTAATCCCAAACTCCTTTACTCTGGAGAAGCCACCAAAGACGAAGAAAGAAGGGAAAAAAGAGGAAAAGGAAGGCAAAGAATCAGGAAATGCCAATGTGACATGTACAATGTTTATTTATTATATATTTAACTATCATAGTTTTCTTTAAATCACATGAAATGTATTATGTGCAATTATTCACATTCATCTTATTAAATCTATTTCCTCTGCCCCATATATAACAATACAGCAAATAATGGCTCATGAAGAGTGTTTTGTGAGTAAATGCAGATTACTAATCTAGTTGTCTTGGAAAAAATCATGTAACACACAGAAAACTAAAAAAGCAGTTGCACTCCTACCTATTAGCGTATCGTAGTGTATTCAGGGTGTTTTCACAGGAAGCCATTCCGGGAGAGATGGTGGCAATCTAAGTAAGAAAAACAAAAGAATATTAACAGATATCGTTTAATATACAAACTGAACTCTGTGTTAAACAAGGATGAATTCTGAATAAAACCAGTGTGAGATTTACCATGCACGTCCTGGAGTTCTCCCCGATGAACGAGTCTCTCAGCACCTGTGTGAGTTTACTGGCTCTGAATGGTGTGTGTGGTTTGTTCCGCCCCAGGGCTCTGATACACTCCTGATGGAGAGAGGACACTGGATAGTTTAGAGATAATCTTAAATCAGCTCTACTAACCACTTCATTATTAATTAAAAGATTTTTTACACTGGTTATGTTTAACAAACACACACACAAATAATTGGACCAAAAATCAGGTATAAACATTTTTCTTCTTACTACAAATACAGCTGACCAGCCACAACAGTTTTAGCATCCAATGACTGTTCATTAGCTGTTGACAGCTAGAATTTTGTTAAATACTTTTTATTTAAGATTTTTATTTAAAACACTATAAAATAATAGTATCTGTTCTGTACGTTATACAGTGTCAGAAGTCATAAACAGATTAATAAATAAGGCTAAATAATTTTGTTACTTAGCAATAATTTTCCCCAATTTTTCAATTTATTCAACATTTCTAAAAACAAACTTTGGACTCCTAATCATGGCTAATCAACTATATGGAAGATCGGTCGTGTGTTTGATAGACAACAGGTTCTTCAATTAATTTACAGAACACTGTACTTTAAATGAATAATCTTTACATTGTAGCACAGAAGGGGTTCAGTGTAAACTCAACAGTATGGATACAGGTATATTTAATTTCATTTTAAATGCATTAGCCTTAAAGAAAATGTACAAAATGTTTTGGGAGCATGTTTGGGGGCATATTTAGAGTCACTATGAAAATAGAATTTTTTTTACCACAAGAAAACACTGTTTTTTCACTCTAGGCGGGACCTCTTGGAACGAAAGCGGGGGGTCACTGAAGTCACTAGCAGTGACATTAGCGTTTGCAAACTAACAGGCAACATATAACTTATTTTCATCCTATAACTAAGGTTTACATCAGAAACTTTATTTGTCTGCACTCTTCATTGGTGCCTTTCTGACCTTCAATGCAAGCAGGCTCTTGTTGATCTCTGCACCCTCCAGCCGCGTTTGTCGGTCAGCACTTGATGTGTCAGCCCCACGCTCATTTCCTGCCAGGTCAATGAGCGAGAATTTGCCATGCATCTTCCCCTTCCTTCGCAGAATAATCTGGAAGACGGCATGGCTGCGGGATGAGTGAGCATTCGCAGAAGTCTGGCCTGACGTTCTGGGAAAGGAGATATGAAAGACAAGGAGTAATGAAGTGTCAAGATCATTACCTAGCAACAGAAAAAAAATCTGTCCAGGGTTATGTGGGACTGCAGAAATTAAACCACTAAATAGAAACGGTCTGAACAAAATTTATTGGTTTAAATTTTTTATATCTTTACACTGGGTCTGTGCAGAATATTTAGTTTGTGTAATCAGATGCTTATTATGTATCACACACACATATCTTCCTGAGGAAAGAACATGACATTGTATACATACCTATCTATTAGGGCTGTCAAACGATTCAAATTTTTGATCTAATTAATTACATGGTGTGGCGATTATTTAATCTAATTAATCACACATACATACAGACGTTACAAGAAGCAGTTTTTCTACCATTTATTATTGAATACAAGCCTATAACTTAGGCTACAATGGTCATGACATTTTTATAACTGACTGAACCAAACCTATGAATTAGGTTACTATATATGACAGTTGTACGTGTTGATACACTACGTCTGCCAACTCTCTCTCACACACACTACGGCCACAGTGCTGAGACTCCGCCTCTTTGGAGGTCTGGATGGAGAAAGCTTATGCAGCTACTTCCAGCCAACCCCCTCCACCCCCCACCCCCCCCCCCCCTCCTCCTATCTCCGATTCTGAATCCATGATGGCAAAAGCAACATAAGAATACATTCTGCCCCCTTCGGACCAGCCCTAGTGGAGTGTTTATTTGCCTACCACAGCAGTAGCCTGCTGCCTAGCATCTATAGCATGTACAGTCCACGTTTTACAAATTCATGGTCCTGCTTTTTTCATGCTTGTCTAACATTTGTCCAAGCCAAGTCAACATTTTTTATTAAGCAATAACTGAGTCAGTTTAATATATAGTTTTGTAAAGCACATTCACACGACCATTCCAAAACTCTGAAAATG
Organism: Ladigesia roloffi; assembly: GCA_037577295.1. Taxonomy (NCBI): domain Eukaryota; kingdom Metazoa; phylum Chordata; class Actinopteri; order Characiformes; family Alestidae; genus Ladigesia; species Ladigesia roloffi. The sequence goes on from JBBKCR010000016.1 coordinate 11,778,302, forward strand.
TTGAAAGATTTGCTTGGAGTTACCTGCAGCTGTTCCCAACCTCAATGAGCTTCAGGACGTCTTCAGTACATCTGACCTCTTTCTCCTGCAGTCCAACCACTTGCACCTGCTGTTTCCCGTCCTCTAGCACTCGAAGCTTTGCTTTACGGTTCAGAAGGTCAAACACCTGAGCACCAAAACCAAAACAAGCTAAGAGAGGAGGTCATTTTTGATGTGCTAACATATAAAAAAAACTATTTAAATATCTGAATCCCATTGCAGGTCATAGAAAAAGGCTGAAAGAGCCACTTGCCTTTCCACTATAAATTTCAAAGAAGGTTGAGTAGACCTGAAGTTCAAGTTTCTTGTAGTTGGGTTTCTTTAGCATAAGAAATACATCACGAGCTGTGTTTGGCAATGAGAGAATAAGTGAAAGAGCTTAGTAATTAAAAAAAAAAAAGAAAGAGAAAAAAAAACACAATACAGATGTATAAACTTTCAACAATTCCACATCATCACAGAGAACAATTACCAGCCAAGGCATAGATTCCTTTTGAACAATCCTGGTTCTTTCCTGAAAAATCTCCACCCATAGTCTAAAGAACAAAGACAAATATATGAATTTCACACCATAACCTAGGGTCAAAAGCACTGGGGAAAAGCAGATATTTATTACAGCTGTGCATGAAAAAAAATACTAAACAAATAATAAATTGTTTCCTCACATGTGTTTTTCCACTTCCTGTCTGGCCATAAGCAAAGCATGTGGCCATTCCTCTCTCAAAGATAGTTTCCACCAGAGGCCTTGCTGTAAACCTGTGTACAACAACTCCATACATTAAGGTGCATTGTCCATCTACAACAAATTCTCATTTACACTTGTGCTTAACATTGTGGGGAGATAGACAGAAAAAAAATACCTATAAACCATTTCGTTCGTCACGCCGTCATCAAAGGCATAATCAAAGCGAAAAGTCTGGTTCTCTAGGAAGCGAGTCAAGTCCACTTTCTGCTTAGGCTCATGGACCATAACAACATCTTTACTGGGGATGGTGATCACATCTAGTTCCTTTCCAGTGAGTTCTACATAAATAAAAAAAAACAAAACAAAACAAAAATTTTCACAGCAACAGCCAAAAAAAAACAACCACAAAAAAAGAACACAAAAAACTATATATATATAGCTAAATATTTAGCAAAAAGACAACACCAACAAAAGCTTTTACCTTTTTTGTTGAGTGGGCGCTTCCTCACACAAACACATATTCGATGCTCTTCAATCTGTCAGTAGTACATTGTACAACAAAACAATGTTAAATTAATATTATATCATTCAACAAACAAAAAATTATTGCACTAAAAGATGTACAATATTCAGGCCAAACATATGATAATCAGCATCTGTACTGTGGTTCACTCACCAAATCAGCAGTAGTTAGTGGCCTGTAGTCCAAGCTCGCTCTGAAGTCTCTGATCATTTGCATTATTTCATAGTTGGGGACAGTTGTGTCGACCTCCTATAAAACAAGAGATATGTATGTTGAGATATAAGCATCCTTTTGTTGAAATCAGTATCAGGAAGACAAGACAGAAGACAAGCTAGGCTGGACAGAAGTTGCTTTTTAAGAACAACTGACACACGACCAGACATGCAATCTGAAACTTTTGTTAACAATAACAAGTGAAGGCCAACAGAATGACAGTGTGAGAGTTCACCAGACCTGTGCTCTCTTCTCCCTCAGCTCTTGCTGCTGCAGTCTCCGCCTCTCTCTCTTCTCCTGCAGTTTTTCCACTTCTTTCACACAGTTAGACTTCCTCCTCGCTGCCAAATATGTCAGATAATAGTCAGACAACACGAACTAAGCAAAAGCATCAGCCACTTCCTTTGTGAAAGGATCTATTCCTCTTATCTCCCACTCTGTGTGTTAGAAATAGGCATGTGTTTCCTCCACAGTCAGGAAATGCATGTGGCATGGGGCAGAAACTAAAACAAGCAATGAGCCTCTCCATCCTAAAGGCTTGTTTTCCTTTCATCTTCTTTCTTTTATCCATCATCTAACTCCCAATGAACAATCACTTTTGTTTGGACAATAGTACAATGATTCAATAACCAACTGAGTCTCAAACAAAAAGCTAGTCATCAGCCAAGAGGTGGAGCATTTTTGTTCAACCCAAAATAATAAATAATAAACCTAGGCTTTGCAAAAGTGAATAATACTTCTGTCCTCAACTTAAAGCACTCAAAAATGAAAGGTTGATGTTTATTTGCTTACCCCCAGGGCATCCATGTCGAAGGTGACTTTATTTTCACAGCAGAACACAAATGCAGATTATTTACAGAGGTAAAACATGATATAAATACTGTTCAGTTTCTCACAAAAAACGATCGCTTCATGTCATAAGACATCAATGTGTCGTCACGAGCCACGGGGTGTAATCTGGACGTGTCTGTGCATGGTTTTTCACTTTGAAAGGTTTGACGCCCATCCCCTTCCATTAAATGACTACCAGACTGCTACGGCTAAAGCTAATAATCTGCGTTTGTGTTCTGCTGAGAGAAAAAAAGTCACCTTCGACTCGGATGTCCTGGGGGTAAGCAAATAAACATCAAATTTTCATTTTTGGGTGAACTATCGCTTTAGCTTCACTGCGCTGTTCACATGTACTGCCAAGCTATTTCAAATCGATATCTCATGACATGCATTGCACTCAAAGACTATAATGTACGGGTGATGCTGGACTATCTGTATTTCATTCATTTTACTGCATTAGTTGCCTTACAGATAAATAATTTAATTGTCCATTATGCTAATCTAGGTAGATGCAGTTCCAATGCCAACTGTATTGCTTATGTTTGTCATTTTAAAAATAGGATCATATTGCAAATGTAACATGAGTATTAGTGGTTGGTGGACTATTCTCAGCTGAGCAGCATCATTGCAGTGTTCATCCTTATTACAAGTATATTAAACCAATGGAAGTGTATCAGTCTTGTACTGGGCTGCACATACTTTGTTTTCCACTCCGTGAAAATATTGTTTTACATGAACCTGGTTTATGGCAGAGAAAGAGGTTAATGCTGCTGTATTGACCGGTACATAGTAGTCACCAAATATACAAAAAAGGCATTAGAAAGCTAAATCAAATTTTTTAGTTTTTGTGTTTGGTACAATTACAACATGTTAAGGAAATGGTGATGTGCATAAAATCGGTTTAGATTAACATGCATTAAAAGGTGGGTTTGTTGTTCTCTATGTCCTGAAAAGTTACTATTTAGATTTAGTTTCTGAAAGCAACTATATTTTAACACAGATCATGTACCTTAAATGTCTCCAAACACGGCTCAGCAAATCAAACTATAATTTATAATTTTATTCTAATAGTTTTTAATTCATTTTTGTCTCTTTTATTTTAGGGGCAGCAGAGTTGTATTCTTCTTGAAAATCTTTTATCTGTTTCACCATACATGTAGCAAGACAATTCTCAAGAGTGCAGGCCGTTTTGGATTAGGTGCTCTATATCTTACCTGCAGTTCCACACCCAGATTATAGTCAGAAACTTGTTTAATGCAACTTGTGTTCTCTGCATGTTTGACAGGTGAAAAGCAGGGGACAAAAGCAGATGCGTGGGGCTTCAGCACATTTATTATGAACTACCACATTTTGGATTTTGATCTGTATTGTGTTAAATGCATGTTGTCACTGCCAGTAAATGTAGAAGCTTGTCACCAAATAGCAAGTCATGACCCTATCAAAATAGTATTGTATAGTAACAAAGCTTAAGCTTGATACGCTTAACGCTTAAGGCACTGTCATTTGTGTACCAACTTAATACCAGTTCAAGTCAGCAGCCCAGACTCACGTAAGCTCCATAAATTCAAAGCAAGAGGATTATTCAGTGTGGGAGCCAGGTCAGTGCCTAACCTCACTCTTCGCAGAGGCTCTGCTTTAAATCCACTCACCCCACCCCCTTCATTGAGGGGGAGTGAGATGATTGCACACAACCAAGACTTAAATTCTGCTTATCCAAAACGCTCAAAACAGAGTTGCTCAATTTCTCAATAGTATGTCACATTAATATATAAACAGTATTTACAGGCCAAGGTAAATCTAATCAGAACTAAATGGCAGTACCATCACAAAAACATTGTTTTGCAATAGGATCCATGCTCTGAGGGAGACTAGCTCTGGAACCATGTCCTTTAGGAAACAATGGAGTGCTGTTGAGCTGGGTGTGTGTGACTACCGTTCTGTTGTTGCTGCTGGCTCTGCTGGGTTTGGGTCTGTAAAGGCTGGGCCGGTTGCTGAGCAGGTGGGGGGGGTGCCGACTCCGGTTGCTGTTGCTGGCCTGGTCGCATCCGGGTTGAGCCAACTGACAGTAAAGCACACAAACAAACATGCTTCAACAGACTCACCATCTAATACAATTAGAAATCTATTGCTCAAAATCCTCAAAGCAGCACTATTTGAAATTCTGATTTGGTACTAAGAGAAACAAATGAAATTATTCAAGCAAACATACCTCTATTGTCTCTGGAGGGCACCTCAGCCTTTCCAGGAGCAATGGTTCTACGATTCTGCAAAGCAGTAAATTGTTATATACCTCAGTTTTAAAACTTTTAGCCATTAAAGTCATGAAGCGCTGTGTGTTCAGAGTTTCAGGATCTAAATGTATTGCATCCATTATAATAAATAATGAATACACACTTCAGATAAGGCAAATCATTTGCAACATGATACTTCAATACATGTTCAGAATCTGCAATCAATTATAACAACATTTTGTTATTTGAAAATAGTAAGTTTGGAAACAGGTGCTCATTTAAAAAAAAAAACATAAAAAAATTCTATATACACCATTTTAAAATATGCATTCAAACATTGCACTATAGATTTTAAACATTTGAAATGATAAAGTTCTCAGCAAACACAATGCAACATCTATGCCATTTTATCCAAACTGACTGGCTGTTTTCAAAAAACTAGCCAAACCAATAGTTATCTAGCATAACTGCAAACCAAACTTTCCTAAGCAACATCACTACCCATGACTACTTTGGTCAATGCTGGACATTATTTAACATGAACTTTTCTGATCATATTAATAAATAAAACTTGATCCATTAATACCAACCATGATGAGGTTTACCATGGCAAGTCACCACAGAGAAATGTTATACTGATGAGTTCTGCCACTGACATGCTCAGAAAGCATACAACAAAATACATTGCCATAAATGTATCAGACTAAGACTTTATTCATCCTAAAGATAACACCTAGACCAATTGACAGTGTACTGAGTTCAGGGACAACACACAAACCTTAGGGATCTTGTTGACCTTCACAGAACTGGGTGTTGGAGGGGGTGGAGTAACGGGGCTCAGGGAAATCTCTTCTTCTGGACCAACATCTGGGTTTAGTGAAAATATACATTCCAAATCAATCTGTTCAAAAAGGGAAAAAAACACACACAGACAACCAAATCAATTGTACCCAAAACGGATAATGCAAATTTGATTATGTTGACAGAACAACTTGTCAATTCACATCTTCAATTTCTCCAATGCAACCAGCATTTTAATGTGAGACAACATATAATAGCAGTAGCAACATGTCAATTTTAAAAGCACTGAGTAGGCCTGTCACGATAAACAATAAATCAATTAATTGCACAATAATTAAAAGGAGGTCTATAATTTTCCAGCTGCTATAAATTTCATTTGTTTGTTTGTTTTTTTGTTTGTAAGGACTTCACTGTGACACATTGGTCTCTACCACCCCCTCTCGTTTCCTTAGGGTAATGAGGCTTGAACCCTACATGGTAGCTGCAGGGTGAGAAAATGCTAACTAGGTACACATTTAAGCTGTGAACATCGCTTATACCACTGCGTACCGCCGTCTCACTTACAGGATGGGACTTTTTTTTTTTTTCTCCAGAGTTCGGCACCTCTTTGGGAACGTGCCAGAACCTCAGAGTCTCCTTTCTCCTCGTTTATCCTCAGAAGCATTATGTGAGACCTGCGTCTCGCGTTCTGGTACGTTGTGGAGCTGAAAAAGCTCTACATTTGTAATACTGATACTAAAAAATAGCCAAGTAATAGTATAATCAGGTGTAAATATATTTCAATTAAATGAGAAGACTCTAAATTTACAGAAAGACCAAGTGCAGAAAGCTAGTCCGGTTTTAACATGCACTCATTGCTCGCGGCTTCACAGTTAAAAGGACAGTTCATCCTAAACTGAAAATTTGATGTTTATTTGCTTACCCCCAGGGCATCCAAGTCGAAGGTGACATTTTTTCCTCAGCAGAACACAAA
>JBBKCR010000016.1:11784697-11805925 GCA_037577295.1 Ladigesia roloffi
TTACAATGTCTTCCACTCCCAGGGTTATGTGATCTTTAGAAGTCAAGGTTTATGGATCTTTGAATGGGTGCATTTGCATCATTATGTCATTATCATTACATCAGTAGAAATGGACACAATGACAATATTATCGTTTATTTCTGGGATAACTTATCATCCAGCAAAATTTGTTATCGTTACAGGCCTAGCACTGAGTTTTAAATAGTACAGCAAGTTTCCTTACCCTTTCAACATTTCCATCCATTATTGATGGTGTTATAAGCTTACATATGGCTGTTTGGCTTACCTCCTTTCCTTTTGTGTCTCCATTTTCTATCCATTCCACAGTCACACTTTCATTGTCTTCATTTAAAGAGGTCACCATAGCCTGATGTATTCTCCCTGCGATTAATCAAAAATGCACGCATGTGAGATGTGAGCTTGAAAAAAATGCAGAGACAGGGAGTGAGGCTCTCCACACAGCCTTAACAAAAAGTTTGCACTTTAGCACTTTTTTCCCTCCACTAAAACCTGATACTGGCAAGAAAAAGGTGTGCAACACACAGCTGCTCTCTCCAGGACATTTCTAAAGTTGTACCATTCACTATGGTGATGTCCCAGTGGAGAACAGAGCAGAAACAGCAATGTCTCTGCATCCATTATTCAACACTATCCCTCACTTCACAAGCTCCAGTCTCTGCAATTATTTAATAGTTGCAACAACAGTAATATAACCAGTCTACACTAGCTTCAGGCAAGAGTCAAACTGCAAATCAAGCAGGACAAAGCCCACAATCTAAAAATGAGTAAGGTACTGTAGATTTGTTTGTGATCTTCTTGGGCTCTCTGGTGTTTAATGACCAGGCTGCCACTAATAACAATACTTTTCATACAGGAACTTCACAAGAAGGATGTAACACCTCCCCTGTATTACATGTACAGCCATGTGAAGAAGTTTGAAAAACCCCAGTCAAATGACATTTTTTGATTTTCTAAATGCAGTGCATGTTTTTTTAAACATTTGCAAAGTTAAAAGAGTTATCTTGTTACTCTGACATGAATCTCACTTCTGTCAAACTTTTTATTACATCAAGCAGCATGGATATACATTATTTAAACTGAGAGAAGTTATTTTATTCTCCCACACTGCAGAGTGAGTAATACTTTATCACAGAATGACGCAGGCGTTCCTTGAACCATTTCAGGACACACTGGCTAAAATCAAGGCAACATTTAAGACAATAAACTGACAATACCAACAACCACTTAACAATCCAAGCGTTCTGAGACAGAAATTAGTTTGCAAGTTATTCCTACTATTTCACTACTTCCCTTTGGCAAGTAACAACATTGCAATACCTTCAATACAGTTGAAGAACCTGTCATTCAATCAGCTATGCTGTTAGCGTGGGTGGTCAAAATACTTCTCATTTAACAGTACGCATATTAAAGTGGACACTACCTCTCACAGTGTGAACAATGTGAAATACACATTATTTAATCCATTCCCCAAGTGAAGCATGTGGACTGCCGGGGTAGCAGTGTGTTGGACAGGTACCTTGCTCAAGGGTACTTCAGTGGTGCCACCAGCAATCCTGGAATTTGAACCCATTACCTTCTGATTGCAGGGGCAATTCCCTACCTACCAGGTCACTAACCTTGTCTTTGGATCAATTAATAACTTTACTCATTTAAAACATATGTATAACAACAGCTGTTTGGTTAATTATGTTTACATCTGCATTTGATCCATTATGACACTTCACTCAGTAAGTGAATCTTAAGTGTGACTAGATACTACTGAAAAAATGTAGACTTAACCTTCTATATTTAAAATGTATTTGTTATATAAATATTTTTCAAATGGCAATCTCTAAAAAGCTGTCTTTACAGCAGGGGTCACTAACCTTTCTGAAACTGAGAGCTATATCACGGATAGGAAGGGCTGCCCATTTCATAAACTAGTAGAGAGTTTACCTAAACTTCATGTATAATAAACATGTTTCAAATGCGTTTTTATATTGTCTTTTTCAAATAGATTTATATGCAAATGCGATTAAAGAAGAATAGCACAATAGATTGATTTGATCTAGACATAGAGAAGCAAAAGAAACCAGAATTATACACACAAGACTAACTTGCATCTTTGTAGCGGTTAATAATGTAACTACTCGCAACAACGGTGAGAAAAGTGCATAAAATCCTCAAATTCGCCAACATGTTAACTTATAAGCATCCTAATGGAAGAGTCTGAATGGGTTTGTTTTACTGCACGATCTTTTGGATGTAATGCAAATCCTCTGTAAATCAAAGGGCAGTATGCCAATATTGAATTGAATTGTTGTGTAGTTGTTCACAATAGCGATGAAAATACATAAAATCCATGTCTGCAATTTTATTCCTGAATGGCCATGCTCAGAAATAAAGATTGAAGTGTCAATATTTAAGCCTAACCGAGCAGAAGCATCCCCATGGAAGGGTGTGAAATGGGTTTGTGTTACTGCAGGACCTGTGGTAGTAATGGTGAACCATTCTGTAAATAAAGGGCAGGTGTTCAGTCAGTGTTGTGTGGTGTGGTGTTGGGTCTGTTTCCATGCGGCAGTAACCGTTGCTGTGTTGTTGTATGTAGGTCGGCCGCTCCCAAAGCAACAAGAGCCGGCCCGGCCCCCCGGCACTCCACCCGGTGAAGCCCGCACCCGGTCCTTCAACACGCTAGCATTAGCACTAAGGTTAGCATCATGCTACCTCTAACCTAATCCCAGAACGACTTCAGAGTGGAAACGTTACTCTGACTGCTGCTAGCTTGCTACACCACAGCTAAACACAACCAAACTACCACCTAACTCACCATCGCTCCGTTTTATCTCCACGTAAATGCCGACAGCGATCTTGCCGAAGTTAACCGCCATGGCTCCTTGGAGACGAACCCGGACGACCGCGTCTGATGAGATCTGTTTTTGTTTGAAAATGTTCACATTTGTTCCGTGTCGCTCCGGACCGGGAGGCGGCCAGCGGGAGAAATAAAAGGAGAGGAGAGGACACTGCGCATGCGCCGCTCAACTTTGGTGACGAAATATTATTTAAAATGGGTATGGTACTGAACTGACAAACAATGGAATTAACAATATCTAACGACAATAACGATTAAAAAACATGTGTTGTTGTTATTATTATGATTATTTATTATTATTATTATTATTATTATTATTATTATTATTATTATTATTATTATTATTATTATTATTATTATCATTATTATTATTATTATTATTATTATTATTATTATTATTATTATTATTATTATTATTATTATTATTATTATTATCATTATCATTGTCATATCAGTATTATTATTATACAAGAATACCTATTTTTATAATAATTATTATTGTTATTATTGTTGTTGTTATTACTGCTGTAGTTGCTCTTATAACAACAACAATAATACTAACAACAACAGCAATAAATGTGATAATAATGCTGCAATGGGTAGAAAAAATGTAATATCTCACTTAGTAAGTAATAATTTAGCTTTGTTTATTAAGCTTTCGATACTCAATCCCCAGATTTAAAAAGCAGCAGTATGTAGTCATATTGCATTGAAAATATAGACTTAATATAAAACAAATGACACTTTTTTTCTCAAAAATCTCCACTTTTAAAAACATGTAGCGTAAATACATAAAGCATAATCATACCAAATCAAATAAAAACCAAATTAATGACCAATAACAAAACAAAACCGACCTAAGCATCTACATCCATGCATACAAATGACAAATAGAAAAGTACATCCACTTTCCCAGAAAGCAGAGCAGTCTCTGAGGGTCTCTATGACTTTTGATTCCAGGTTTCAGTTTAACACATTTCTTTCTGAATTACTGTGTGAAAGGTTTGATAAGTCCAAGATCCATGGCTCTGGATAGGCAGGCACGCGCCGCATCGATTGCTGCTTGTTTCTTGGGGTTGTCCTCTTGCTTGGCCACATAGGAAAGGATCTCCAGCAGCTCACTCTCAATCATTTTCTTGGCCAGCTCTTCCTCAGCATCCAGCATGTTGAATACCGTAACCAGGCCTCTATGCTGGATCTCAGGATTCTCATGGATGCATAACCTCTGCATGATCTCAAGCCACTGTACAGTCTGTGGATCAAAAATATACACACATCAAATGCCTTTAAACACTTTTAAACCAACTAAACTGGTTTGCTGGTGTTCAAAGTCTAAATATAAATACCAATTTTAACATTTCACAAATGCTTTAATAGTCTTCCACCAGCCTCAACAAAGAAGGAACAGTAAGTTCACTCACCAGTATTGGTGAGTGAACTTACTGTAAGCAAATATCCAAAACTCCATGGCTCTTAATAGAGACAGCAAAGTAGTTTAAAATTCTCAAACACTGGAAGTGAAGGTCAATAGGCCTTTTCTAGATATTCTAGCTCATTTAAAAGACACTTAAACAAATGACCAACAGACACAGTCGGAGTACATACCACTTTGGTTATCTTGATCGAGAGTTTCTTTTGTGCTGCAGTGAGCATAGCCAAGGCACCAGCGGCAGCTCTCTGTAGAGTCTCATCTTCCTCCGAGCAAAGCAGCACGAGCAGCTTCAACTTGTCATTTCCATCCTGCATATACCTCTCTTGTACCTATCATGATGGGATTGAATATTGTTTAAACCAACAAATTGTTTAAGTCATTCATTGTCTTTATGCAAGAGTCTGTGTCAATAAAGTGCCTTTCTCACCTCTTTGCAGGACACCAGATTGCACATGCACTCTGTAGCGGCCTGTCTGATTTGGTCATGCTCCTCAAACATGTAGTTCTCAATTTCTGGAAGAGCCTTTTCCTTTACGATTTTCACTCTGAGACAAGGATAAGGAAGAAAAGTGAGACAAATGGCTTAAGTAATGGGGCAGTAATGCGATGCTGACAATGAACAAATTAACAATAGTAAAAAAACATTAACTAGAATTATGAAAATGTGGATTGGTGCTACAAGCTATCATTCAGAGGGAGCAGCATTTGAATGTGTGACCTGTATAGTGTGTATGGTTCTCACCGCAGTTTTTCGTTCATTGCAGCTAAATTAGTCAGACTTCGTAGAGCTTCATAGTTCTCCATGCCATCTCTTTCTGTGTTCAGCAGGGTAACGAGTGGTCGCACAACTTCATATATCTGTTGGTTAGAAATATATTAGCTTCACAGTAGGAGTTCTGTCATTGCATGCATCTGTCCCATTGCAGTGCTGGAAATGTGTTAAATGATCTTACCCTTTCACCAGGGAAAGCAATATCAGGGTTAGAGATAGCAGCAATTTTAGCCAGTGCATGGGAAGCCTTGATTTTCCCTGCATCTGTTCCCTCTGTAGCCAAAGGAATCAGTGCCTGTGCAACAGAGATAGACATGTCGAAAGGGTTGTTGAAACAGGAAAAGAAATAATAAATAGACTCTTGCTCAGACATTTGGTCTCTTACCTTTCCACCACCTTGGGCGATAATTGTTCCACGGTCCTTTGGATCATCTGCCAAGGCAAGGAACACCCTAAACAAGTGAAGAGGCAAAACATTAACTTTCAACAAATTCCCTATGACTTCCCAGATGTCCAGTCAAAGGTCAGTTGCATCACAAATGGCTGTTTGAAGCTAGAATCATTACCTTGCAAGCATTTCCTTGGTTTGATTGGTCAGGATGGAACTGTCTGCTTTGACCATGACTGCAAGCGCTGATGTCACTCCAGCCTTTAAAAGCCTTTTCACTCTCCTCTGAATGAAATCTTTCTTGTCCTGAGGTAAAAAATATGAATGATGCAGAATACAGTGCCTCATAAAAAAAAACTGAAATATTTACATGGCTAAGCTAATAAACACCATAAGTCAGTTGAAATCTAATTTGTTTCCATCAAAAAACATCACAAAAAAAGTTTTTGCAAGTCAGCGTGTTTAGGGCACATGTCAGACAAAACCAGAGCTAGTAGTCACAAAGCAGTTTTTAGGACAAATAATTTTGTGCCAGATTTTTAATAGACAAATGTAATGGTCACAAAATAGTGATTCTATATCAGTTTTGTGAAAACAGACTGTCTAAAACACAGGTGTCAAACCTGTCCAGAAAGGGCTGCTGTGGGTGCAGGTTTTCATTCCAACCCAGCAGGAGGCACACCTGATTCCACCTCTGTAATCAGTTAGTCTTGGTTTTTCAGTTACTCAGGTGTGGCTTTTTCTTGGTTGGAACAAAAACCTGCACCCACAGCGGTCCTTTTCTGGACAGGTTTGACACCTGTGGTCTAAAATGATTGCATTGTCCAGCCACATTGATGATATGATCGATGTATAGGTCACAGTAAGCAATTCATTACCATATCTGTGCAATATATTGTGCTGGATAGAGAGGTTGAGAGACTTATGAGACATTTTGGGGATTCACCAAGAAAGGTTGAGGTAAATGTTGACAAATGTTTGTTAAAATGTTAGATTAATGTTGGCCTAAAGTCTTGTTAGTGTCTATAAGGTGCTGAACTATTCCTTAAATATTGGCCTTTTTATTTACCTTTGGATGCTGCTCAGGGACATGCTGTTTGGAGAACTTGGCTAGCTGCACCATCTCAGGGATGATCTCCTTCTTATCATGGCTGTTGGTGCAGTTCACTAATGTGCAGGCAACAGCATACAGGATGGTCTTATCTTTTGACTGGAAGAGGAAAAGACAGTTTTGTTCCTCATTATAATTTCTACAACAAATGAGTGCAATGGTATTAATTACCAATTTCATTTGTTGGAAAAGTCCACGAGTGCACTATTATTTGTCAGTCTTACCGAGGCAAGGTCAAACATGGCTCTCAAAGCTGCCTCATCCTCAACAAAGTCATCTTTCACATCTGCATCACTGGTCAGATAGGCCAAACCCTCAACTGCCCATTTCCGTGTGCGAACATCAAGGGTGGGATTGCACAACCATCTGCAATAAAATGTGCATTCATTTCATTACTAAACTCGAAGTGGGTGTGGTATAACTGTTTTATTTTCATGCCTGCGTCATGAGACACCTGTCACTGAATGGCTACATTCTTTCAGTGTCAGTATGACTACATTCTTTTAGTGCCAGTTATGACACTGACGTCACTCACTTTCTGCACTGCTTGGCCAGTTTCTCAGTGGAGCCCTCAGCAAACTGTCTCATACTGTAATCATCACCTCCAGCTGAGCCCAACTTACACAAACCCTGAGGAAATGAAGAACAATGATTTAAATACTAAAGTACTAAAGAGGAAGTACAATACATAGCAGCCAATCAGAAAAGATTCTTTATACATGTCAGTGTTAAAGACACAGCGAGAAACATGGCATCTTTCTGGAATAAATAGAGGTGGAAAATGGTCAAATACCTTACAGAGTAAATATGTGGTATATAAAATTACACAAATATAGGACCCCAAGGAAAAAATGAATACAAATGTAGGATCCAAATTCTTTAACACAATGGAAAAATATTCGGCTTACAGCATTCAAAAAGATTGTATTGAGCAGTTATCAATTCATTATAGCCATAATGAATGAATTAATTAATGAATAAATATATGTTTTTTAAATATCATAAGAATATTTACATTACAGTGGGCTAATGTAAACTCATCTATGACTGCAGTTTTCCAGTTCTTACCACAAGTGCCCTGATCTTGATCTTCTCATTCTTGGTCTTTTTGTAGATGTCCTTGAGCAGAGACACTCCATTGGAGATGATGAAAGACGCTCTGCTCATTTTAGTAGAGGCATGGATAATGGCTTCTATGGCCACCAACTGGTCCACCTCCCTCTCAGAACCACACAGAGCAACCATAATTTCCATCACACCCTGACGACCCACCAGTATGTTGCCCACATCAAAGGGTCCTTGTAGAATTCCTGAGAGAGTGTTAATGGCGTGGATGTTTTTGTCCATGTCTTTGGGATCAAATTTGCTCCTGTGAACAAAAAAGAGAAGCAGGAGTTGGATGTGTGGTGATTGTGGAGGCATAGTAGTGACAGTATGAAGATGTACATAAGATTCTTCTTCTCACTTGATGTAATCATCACAGATGTCCCTAAAATTGTCTCTCTCTGGGTCGCAGCGCAAGTCGTCGTAGATTTTGTTGAGGAGCACGCTCGCAATAAGCTGTGTATTCTCTGTCAAAGGTAACTGGTCCGGGAGCTCTGGCACCTGACCGCACACCTTGAGAATCTTTCGGAGGCCTGAGTTGGAAATATAAACATCAGGATTGCGGCTACATCTTTCTGACTCCATGTACATGTCAGTTTACATGTCAGTGATGCACAGTAACTGTAACTTAGTTTCTGACTGAATTATAAATAATTTTGCTGTGTGCATGGGGCAGGCAGTCTCTCAAACAGATATGGCAGATGTGGTTCTTATAATACCTGACCTGTGAATCACTGATACATTTATACTCCATAACATATGTTCATATACATTTTCCAGTGTTGCACATATATGTGTAGTTTTAGCGTTTAAAATTCAAGCAGTTGTCTCACTGCACATTGCAGAAGTTTTCATTCGTGTGTGGCACTTATAGGTTGCTTTACATTCACTCTTCTGTCCAGTTCATCCTAAAGCAGCTAGGTGGTGCTTTATATATATTTCAGCCTGGACAGCTTTTTAAAACAGTACACAGAAGCCAGTCAGAAGTCATGTACATGAATCGGTCTTAAGGGTACAGTAACAAAAACAGTGTGTTTAACTCTAAGGCATTGATGACATGTTAAAATGAATTATATTAGCTTTTTGTACAAAAACACATAACTGGACAACAGCAATAACAATGAAAAAACAAGAAAGTGGTCATGGAGCCTTTAAATAGTTGCAATACTAACCGTTATCAATGGTGAATAGAGTCTTAGAGTGATCAGTATCTTTTTTATTCTTTCTGGGCACATTCTTGCTCAACAGGTTGAGTGCTTGGTCTCGTCCATGTCCTGAGACGTTCTTATTGCTAATCATCTCCAACAGAGCCATGAGTATGGTCTTCAGGTCTTTACTTGAGTCTTTTGATCAACAGCAAGAGAAAGGAGAAAACCTCTTAAATAGGAAGATCATTCTTTCATCACAATACTGATGGAAAACATGCAAGGGGTCATGCATATAGGTAAAAGTCAGTGAGAAAAATTATACCAAAAACTCTTACCAAGCACAAGTGCCTCCTCTTTGCCATAAGTTCTGCTGTCTGCCCCAGACAGGGATTCATAGACACACTGGAACAGGTTACAGGTAGCCAATGCAATCTCTTCATTGTCCACTGCCATAATCTTGCACAGCTTGTCAATTCCTATCATGTGGATGATGGCAGTGGCCTATACAAGCACACAAAACACATGATTGAATAAAGTGGTAGGAGAAATTAAATGATTGGAGAACTGATATTTCTTAAGGATTCTTCTATTACATTTTTTTTCTAAAAGTTACGTTTTGGTGTTGTCACAAAGAAAGTTGTCTATGTAAAAGTTTATTTATTAAAAATTTTAGTTCCCATGGTGTTCCTCACTGTGTCTCGTAATGTCACCCACCCTCGCTCTGTGGCCGGTGCACATTCCTGACAGGGTCCGGATGGCAGCCAAGATCATCTCAACCTTCCCAGTCTCGATTAGCTGCATGAGCAAAGCTACGCCATTATTCTGGAAGATTCTCTCGGCGCCTGCATCTTCTCGAGACAGCACAACCAGGTTGTTGGCCGCCTGAAGGAGGAGCAACCATGAGTTTTAACATTTTAAAATTGCAAAATGGCTATTCTACTGAAATTCTTATAGAATTTCACTATGCGCAAAAACGTTTATGCACCTTTTCTTTCTTTTCTTTATCCGGTTCGTCACTCAGCAGAATGTCAAACATGTTCTGCACTCTGGAGTCTGTGGAGAAGGTGGTCTTCAGCTGTAGGAGACAATTTAAAACAATGGTTTAAATTCTTTAAAGCCCTTAACTCCCTTTATCATCCTTGGGTTTACTGATGAAGCATTCAGAAACATGACACTGTAACATTCTGGCATACCTTATATTTTAAAAAATGTGACCAAAAGCAAGCTAAACGATGACTTAATAATCTTTTTCATCAAAGATAATCTAGAATAGAAATCTCACCTTCTGTTGGATCTCAGCTCCAAGTCTTCTGAGAGTTTCCAGAAAGGTCTTGTTTTTTGGCTCAAGTGTTGCGCATCTTTGAACGTCCTTAAAGGCCATGTCCAGCTTTCCCAGCTTCTCTAGTGCCTGGCATCTTCTGTACAGGGCTTTGATATCAGCAGCATCCACATCTATGGCTGTAGGAATGAAAAAAGAAAAACAACAAATGTTTTAGCAACTCAGTGTTTAGCAACTATGTTTTTTTCATGCAGCTCTGCTGTAATTGAATTTCAAGGTCAGCCAAAGCCAGTGAAAAATTTGCACATACCTTTGGATGCATCAGAGGCAGCACAAGAGTAGTTTTCCTAAGAAAGGAGAAGAGAACAGAAAATTATGATGAATGTAAAGAAAGCAAAGAAAGTACCTTTTAACATGATTTGTCAACATGGAAGCCCTTCAGGCACATTTTTTTGAGGAATTACCTTTTTCAGAAAGCAGGCCGATCTGTTTCTGTAAATGACAGCTTGGGCTTTTTGATCCTTGCAGGCTTTGATGGCTTTTGTGTAGCACTCGATGGCTTGGTCAATCTCTCCTGCCTGAAAGTGCTTGTTGCCTTCGTCTTTCAACTGTACTGGATCTCCCATCTCACCCATCTGCGAAGAAAGACGGTTAAAACAAAAAGGGTCATTTCCTTCCTATCAGTGCATCACTTTTATTCCAGTAAATGATAAGGAACATTACATAAATTATTGTAGGAGTATGGGCCTCTGTTTCAAGGTTGGACAAGAATAGTGCTCCCATTAAAATCCTGTATTCTCACTATACAACATATTTTATATGTAACCTACATATTAGTTACTGTATTATAAGTTATAAACAAATTGCATTACGCTTTGTTCAGGTAATGAACTGCATCACAATTTGATCAGGTAAAAGCAGTGCAAATGTAGATTTTCTTCAGCGTTAGTGAATATGAACACAATATATTTTCCTGCCAAACATCTAAAATTAGCAATGGTAACATATACTTTGTAGATTATCATCATAATTAAGCAACATGTGCCATGCTAGATCAAAAATTCATTCAAAGTGTCTTTGGGAATTCTACAAGCAGCTCTACACTGTAATTAACCATAAAATGTTTTTTTCTGCTCAATTGATTTAACTTACCATATTGATTCTTCTGTGAAGGTTCTTTAACAAATACTTTGACACATGATTTAATCTCAAACTCACCCTCATGCCTTATTTGGGCAAAACTTTGTCCTGCTGGGAGGCCTTACCTTCACATCAGCTTAAAAGATGATTAACCTATAGATAAGCTTTCCCACCAAATTGAATCCCATTTCTCCTGATTAAAATAAAATAAAATCACACAAATCTGCAAGAATTCACATACCTTTGTTTATTGCAGTTGATTCCTGGATTCCAAGTCTGTTCAGCAGTAGTTCAGCAAGTGGTAGCACTCCGTAAGGTTTTTGACTCTTAGTACGACAGACCCCCAAGTTGGATTTATATTTATCTCTAAGTGAGGTGGGCACATACCAGGATAGTGGGCTAAACCACTTCCACCCATGGGGGAGAGGACCAGGACCTTCAGCTAATGCCTGTGGTGAATGACAAATGGTTCCTTTGTATTTCAAGCAGAAACTTGGAGCTTTATCTCTCCTTGGGCAGTTCATGGATCACAACTCAAAATATGAATGATATTGTCAAGACAAGAACAGTGAACATGGAAAGCAGTCCATCCCTCCAGAGGAGAAATGGAGTGTCTCAGATATGGTCTATTTAGGGTGTAGGTATGACAGCTGAGCAATCAGCAGCACATGTTAGCCCCCCCACACTGGTCGGGGGTGGGGAGAGTGTGAGCCGACCGACAGCTGGAGCAGTATAGGCCTGACTGGTACTTTCTAGAATCTGTGAGCTCTCTCAGGAAGGTAGGCGTGAAAGACAGTGTGTGTGGATTGGGGGTAGGTCTTAACCTACCACTGAACAGACCTCAACTTTCTGGACAAACCGATTTCACTAATTGCTCTCACCAACTGGAAACATCATAAATTCTGATGTCAGCATGTTCCACTGGGAAAAAAAACTTGTTTTACTCATTGTGTTACAGTTATCTATTTATTTATGAAACTGGGCTCAGGTATGTACAATATTCAGCCTTCTTGATGGGTGCTGCTTCTGTCTGGAACTACTTTTGTTCATTTGTATACAGTACAGTAAGTCATACAGTGTCAGAAACCACATACATCTATTACAGTCTATTAACTTTTGCTTTAAGGTTTAAATCTGAAGAGAACTGTTGATGACACAGGTCCACACTGCAAACACAAAAGGGTTTTAATATTTCATCATAAGTCTTGCAGATATTTTCCCCAGTCTTACGCCATTATTACACAAACAGCAAACCATCAGGCCCTCCAGTTTCTTTTGACTTCACATCTGATTAGAAATTCCAGCATGACGACATTTTTAGTTCCCAATTCTAACATATATCCGACAGCAAAAAAAATAGCAAAAGTTATTATTGTTGCCAAAAGTCCCAAAATATGATAGAAATTGCATAGTTTGTTACTCAAAGAGGCCATTTTGGTTCATTTTCCCCCACATTTATGTGACAAAAGTTACCAAAATATGCCTATTTGAAATTTATTTTTATCTCTTATATTTTATTGTGCCAGCTGATCCAACCAATCAGCCCATGAACAGCCCCTTACTGAGTTACAGCAGTTGCACTGTCTTCCCAACAGCATGCTGTTATACAGTCAGTCCAGCAGATGGGGCTCCAGATGTTCACCATAAGCTCCACACACTTCAGCTTTGTAGTCAAAGACTGAGACCATCAGAGAAACATGATCAGGATTAGGGTAAATCTGAACAGCTGTCAGACAGCAGTATTCAGCCGAACATTCAGCCGAGGGAATACAAACTCTCAGAAACAGCCAATAACTAACATAAAAAACACAACCAGGCCAAAAGCTTACAATATACAGTGTTTATTGATATTTCTTTAATAAATTATGGTCTCAAACCAACAAATGTGCAATAATGATATTTCAAAAACATTCTTTCTATGAATCATGGACTAACCTTTGTGTAAAACAGAAGCACACTGACATATAATAATAAGCAAATAACAGGATGCTTCGATATGAAAAGGATTCTCTAACAGAATTGATTCACAGATAGGAAATACTCTCTACCCCTCATAAAATAGTTTTTTTTTTCTATATCTACATATTAGCAAAAGGCCTTCATTTCTAAATATCTATAAAAATGTACATATTTAAACATACAGACAGTCTAAATGTGATATATGTTTAACGATCTTTGATATTAAATATTAAGCGCCATCAGTATTGCAATATAGGTCATGAAATACTTCTTTCATAAGTGATTTGTTTGTGCATAAAAGCTTCTGCACAGTTTGCATGTTTCTTCGGGATTCAGATGACAACTGGACATTCAAGAGTAACTGGACTACTTAGTCAAACCCTACCTTTGGGTCACAAAATATTGCATCTAGTCTAGTAGATATCACAGAGATACAAACAGAGAAAAGAATATAAAGTGTCTTTGCATTATACTTCTTTTTTGCAGTTCTTGAAATCATTTCTCAGAGTTACACGATTTTATGTTTCAAATCATGGCTATCTTCAGTCTGATCTCATAGATTGCGCAGTTCCTAGGGTGCAGCATTTACACAAAGCTCTGACACAAACAAAGCATGCCTTCTGAGAACCCTTATTCCACACAGAGTGATTGCAGATGCTTTGGCCCCAGAGTGCAGAACCCACTTGCCTTTTGGCTTGTAAATCACAGCCTCTACAGCCCCCCTACACTTCCAAACTATGCAGTCCCAGGAAAGGAGACATGTCTTATTTCCTTTAGCAGGTGCCTGTATGGTGATGAAGGTTCTCCAATCTTTGGTTAGCAGGAGTCAGAGCAGTGAAATCCTGGAATGTCCAGGACATGAGCTATGAAGGATGATGTGGAAAGATGACAACTCACATGTCTCTTTACTGTAATATAGAAAAAAAAAACAAAAGGAAGTATTAGGAGATATATCAAAATATGGATATTTTTCTCAGTAAATATAGATATTATTCTCCTTGCATGCAGTTGTAAAATTGTGGAAATAGCACAAAGAATAGCACATTCACAGACACATGTATATACCCAATTAACTGTGCTTTGCCCTAGAAAAATCTTGGGTTTAGCTATGAACAACAAAACAATTTACCAGGCAGTGCATTCATTTAGATTGATAGCACTGACACAAAGTGGATTTTTTCTTCTCCAAAATGTTGCAACTGCCATTTATTAATTTAACAAGAAAATAAAGAAATAATGGTGCTGTTGGAGAAAAAACTGTCAACCTTTAAAGGAGAATATAAATCAAAATAATAATATATTATCCTACATTATATATATAATAGTCACTTGGGAGTAATAGCCAAGTGTAATGTGGAATGTTTTATTTATGTAAAATGTACAAATGTATGTAAAAAATACTCACTAAATAGACGTCCAACACAGAGCAGTCATCCCGGTCCATGTCCATGGTGCTTTGCTCAGATGTCAGACAGATGGCGCTGTCCTCCAGTGTGAAAGTAGAGCAGGAGCCAATGTCACATCTGTGAGAGAGCAATATAGAATTTAGTAATCAAATAGCACAAGAAAGACAGAAAAGTTCTCTGGACTGAGGTGAAAGGGTTGAGTAAAGGAAGTTTTCTGGTTCTGTTCAACGTTACAGGGGCAGCAATAATCTAAAAGCTAGTTTAACTTCTGTAATATATATGTCACTTGGCAAGTGGCCATAAAGCCTGGCCAAGAATGTGCTTACATTTTCATTGCCTACAATAATGTCTTGAGATGCAATAACAACTAGTAACCTGTCAACTACCTGAACTTAAAGCCTTGCAGTGACACCTTTTACTTTTCAGGGCTATTTATTAACACAGGTCCTCCCTGGACCCAGTCAAACATTGCCGAAAGCTCAATTAGAAAGTGACAAAGTTGCTTGGTATTCTGAATTGTCTGGATTCTCTAGCCTTACACTGACAAGATACAATATTTATGCAGTATATAGCTATTTCTATTACATATTTAAAATCTATTCACAACAAACCAACCACAAAAAATGCACTGAAATTGGTTAAAACTTTTCATGTCTACTTATGTAATCAAGTAAATTGAATGACACATCACACAACAAATGAGACAACTAAATGTGTCATAACACCCATGCTGCCACAGCAGGGCACACTGTAGTACATATGTTAACGCAAAGTCAAAATAATCACAGCTGAATGGAACTAGACAAGGGCCCTTGATGTGTATTTACTTTTCCAGGTTACAGAGGGCTTTTTGCTGATTGCTAGAGGAGAAAAACATTCTAGTCTCCTTGTGTTCACCTTGTTTCCTCTGAAAGGCACAGGCATCCAGTCTGACAGCGTGTTATTATGCGATGGACGAGCTGATTACGTTGTGTCATTTGACAAGGTGACAAGAAAGGAGGGCGGCACCCAAAAAGCTTCCAGAGAAGAGTGGTTTAAGTTGCCACAGCACCAATCGGCATCTTTTGTAACATTTTGTTTCACCACAACAATACCCTTATTGGCAGCTACCCTCCGGAGTCGAATAAAAAATTTAGAAGGTCTTTTGATAGCTAATTCCCTGGTAAACAGGTGTACGTCAAAAATGAAAAGACCAGCCTAACCTCTGAATGGCAGAAAGCAATGTGGTAAGCGTAGCACAGTGGTTCACTGGCCATATGTGGAAGGGAACTAGATTGGTTTGGAGCCTAGTGATATGAGTTACTATCTCCACAACGACATGGTAAATATAGCTCTTCAGAGAGGTCTGGAAACAGCCCCGCCCTGCTGGTGACGTGTGACGTGGCAGTAGGACAGGATGGGTTGGGAATTCCACAGGTGTGGAAGGTGTGTGTGTGTGTGTGGGAGAGGTCAAGGTATCTGAAATATCCTAAGTGTCACCATGCTGTTGGAATGCAGGTTTTCTAAATGTGTTTGTAGGTGTTTTCATTTGTAAAAGGTGCTACCTTTCATGTGACTGGGCCTCCACGTATCTGTCACTGACGAACATAGAAGAAGAAAAGACAGAATGGCCAACAGAAGAGGGCTCGCCTAAAGAGGATGTCACAGTAACCCGGTCTGGATGGTGATAAGAACCAAACACTGTGGAGAAGAAATAAGACAAGTGTCAGCACGTACTAATCAGAACATGAACCAAATATATTTTCTATTATACTTAAAGTCATTGTTATTATTACCATATAATACTTAAAAACGTAGGACCTGTTATGAGCCTACACAACCTCATAAGTGCATACATACAGTAAGTTATGGAGGATATTTCAACCTGGCGACCCTCTAGTAAGCCATGGTTATGGTACTAGGGAACCATTGGCTATCATTTATATTGAAATATAATGAATACTGTCTATAGCTGTGAAAAGCTGTGAAAACAAATAAGAAACAAACTCAATTCGGCTCAACCCACATTCTTTTTTGAAGCTTCAGTTAGCGTTGCACAAAATATCATGCCTCCAAGACAGGGGTGGTGTGTAAAATGTGCTGACATAAATTTCAAGAATATCTTTTATCTACCTAAACTATAAAGGCCTGTATGTGCGCCAACACTTTGATTCGTCCCTCTTGTAAACTTCATGAATTATATATTAGTTTTATAATTGTTAATGAATCATTTAAGGGCATTACTGAATAATACGACTTAAGATCAATGGTTGAATACTAAGTATGCACTTTAAGAGTCATCAGATTTGGTTAAAGAAATATTTCAGTCAGTCCCAGGTTTAATTATTCATGTAGTGCTATTCCAACAGTACATAAGATACAGTGATTTATAACATGCTAACCTTGTCCATCCAGACTGGCCAGACTGCGGGCTCCACTCAGACGCTCAGGCCTTCCGTCCAATTTGTCCTCTTTCTGCGATAGCAGTTCCTGAGAGGAGCATTTGATGGGGACTATGGAGTTGCGTGCCCTCTTAGATGGAGAAAACCGGTTTGCTGCAGTGCAAATTGAGGGAGGGAGAGAGAGGGATATACAGAGAGAGAGAGACCGACAGAGAGAGAGCGAGTGTGAGAGATTGAGAGAAAGAGAGATACAGAGAGATACAAATTAGCTTCAAGGTTTATGATGTAACACAGTCTTCTGTTATGTTCTGCACCTCATAAACAGACGATGAAATTAAATGTTATCTCTCAGGCCTCATATCACAACACAGCAAGGAAATGCTGAATTCACATCTACTGAGACCCCTTTAATTAAATACTGACTGAAAACAATTGATTTATTTGATTTAAATTTACTTATTATGTTTATGGTGCACACATTTGAATGAAGTATCTAGTGAAGCGGTTTATACACATGCACACACATATATAAATCCAGAATAAGGCTCAGTGTTTAAAAAAGAAAAAAGTGAAAAGTACACACTATTACACAATATTCACAATATTTCACATTTACAGATGTGTAGGTGGGTGAAAACAGTGTTGTAATGGCAGTGAAGTTTGTGCAACTTCCCATTCTGTGAAAACACTGAACATTAAAAAGCTATCCTTTCATTTCCATTTTGAAGAGGGGTGTAAGCCAAATGGTAGAAATATTTTTTTGTGGTTATCTCATTCTGTGGTTTAGGAACATAATTCGTCTGCATGCTCATTTTACGCAGAAACTTGATGTGCTGAATGTAGTTCATTCAAATGTGTAAAACATTAGTAAAATATTTTTCACCAGCACAATTACTACCTGAAGTGGGAAATCTGAAAACCAAAACTGTCTCATATAAGGCCTCCAGAAATGACGTTCATATTTGAATTAAGCAAATTCAGTGTCAGCTTTTTGAATATAGGTGACAGAACTGCTGGTTTCAACCTGGAGACTTACTTTGAATTTTTCGGAACACGCTGGTGCTCATGAACTTGAGAAATCTGTTTGCATAGAAGCCTGGCCTGTGAACAGACACCGTATCCTGTGGATATTGAAGGGAGAAAAGGTGAAAGAGAGAGAGAGAGAGAGAGAGAGAGAGAGAGAAAGAGGATTTAATCAACATGGTGGCTTACATAATGCAGCATGAACAAGGGAGGCTCTTCATAAAAAACATAGGCTAATCTGCACCCTATCAACTTACACCATCGTAGACGAGAGCTTTCCATGAGTGTTCCAGCTTCTTGATGAACCTTAGAAAAAAGAAACAGCATGGAGGGCTTAGTTGAAACTGAAAGAACTCGCATGAAACTGCAGCTACACAGTCATTTCCTTTCAGCTTGCACCAAGTCGGTCAATGGCACTGTAACTTATAGTGTGGTAATAAAAGAAGGCTGTACTTTGAAAGTGTAGAAGGCAAAGTCTCTTACCTGTATGACTGCAGTATGTCAATGATACCCAGAAATATCAGCAGCTTCTCGCCCCTGTGAGTTCTGGCTGGGATACCACCCATTCTGAAGAGACAATCGACAGCAGTACACCAGTTAGGTTCAACAGCTCAACACCCCAAAAATGCTTAAAATTTGGCAAATAATAGAAGTTTACAGTTTCTGGACCAAAGTCTTGACACAATGGCGTCAAATGGCCTAAAACCCTAACCACCTTAGGCATCAGATACTGTTTGTGGCAGAACGTTTTTATTCATAACAGAATATCATGCAAAGTCAGATTCAACACAACTAATTCTGTTTGAAATGATTTAAAATAGTTTGATGCACATGTGTTGATTTGGGCATAATTGTGCAGAATCAGTTTAGAATTAGCTTCCTTTACTTGTTTGACACTAAACAAGTGAAAATTTGTGTGAATATGATTTTTTATGAAATTATAACTTTTAAAGGTGCTCACGTGTCGTCGGTGGTTATCGCCTCAGCTGCCTTGCCTTCCCCCTGTATGGACTCCAGGGCGGTGGAGTATAGGACTCTTTGGCCTACGGGCCGCTTTCCATCTCCCCCACTAATGTCTCCGTCTCTGTGGCTCTGATCCAGCACATGAACCCCCAGTAGAAGACTATAGTCCATTATCTTAAAGCTCTCTAACACCTGGACACAGAACACACACACAAATGCGTATGCAAGTCATCAGTAAAGCTCAGAGGCCAAATACAGTGGATCATATCATATGGTGGATTTAGACAACAAGAACATCAAAAAAAAAACTAGATGTTGGGGAATTATATTGCCCACCCTTAACACACATGCTCATTAAGTTGAGTGAGGCAGCAACTCAGTATTCTAGCAGGAACATGTGCGGGAAGCGTTTTTTGCCCACGGGGGGCACTCCGTCATGGCTGAAACAATGTGCTGAGTGTGTACGCTCTGTATTTCTAAGCAATGAGATCAGCACAAACTGGGGGAAGAGAAAAACTGAAGCAGCCGGGGCAGGCCAGGCAGGAAAAGCAAGATACTTCCCTCTTGTGAATATCAGGGGTGAAACAAGTGCAGAAGTCATGGTGTGTGTTTGTGTGTGTGCGTGTTTGTGTGTGTGTGTGTGTGTGTGTGTGTGTAAGACAAAATGAGTGGACAATTTTGTTGTAGAATATCCTGTTGTTAAGATCTGAATGTTGGAGAAGAAAAGTTCAGTTTAAGATTTAAAGCATATCATTGAGGAATATCATTACTGCCCCAACAAAATCTTGTAAGTGGTAATTTTACACAAGAAGGTTTACTTCTTATATTGTACTTATTTTTTATTATGATACAAATAGAAATATTTCAACACAATTAGTGCCAATCGTAGGTAAACTGAAAGACTTTTCTTTACTAGATTAAACAGAGAGAACAATGTTGATTTCATGAGAGATTTGGACAGGCAACACATCTGTGGAAAAATCTGCATTTTCATTTGGAAACACCTCTGTTTTTTAAAAACATACTAGTTTCTGGGCGTTAGCACAGCATCTGACATTTTAAATTGTGTTACTATGTTATGCAGTTATTTTAGGAAGTTATTTCATGAATGAAGGATTGCAATAATTGTTCTTTTGTGCTGGCCAGTTTGTGGAGAGGTGTATGGTTTTAGTAATGTAAAAGTAAAGTAATGAGAAGTGAGATGACTTTTTCAGCTAGTAATGATCACAATACATAAACTTACAAGATACAAAATTACAAACCACTACCATCCACAGGGACATGGGCCATATTCCCAGACATAAATTCCCAGTGATGGATCACAGTTTGTAATGCAATTTAGTCCAAACCATGGTCATCATCGCCATTCAACCAGAGAGGGACATGTCCCCTTCACATTTCATAATTATTGGTTTGGACCCACCCACAATGAACATACATAATTAGTTCACAAGTGCTGTTGAATCTTGAATCTTTGGTGAAAGATTCCACTCCTCTAAACCCATAGAAGAACACACACCGCTGGAAATCCGAGCAGCCTGTCTGTGCACTGACGAGTCACTTCACTTGCATGTGGAGAGTTGGAAGAAAACCCGAGCTGATTTCCAGTTGTGTGTGTTCTGCTATTGATAAGTGGAGTGGATTCTTTTGCGAAAAGATTCTGCAGGGGTTTCTAAACAGCCCCACCACCAAAAGGGATGACATTTGCATGTAAGCAGCAATCTGCCTCCACACACAACTCCTGCCCCCACGTGTCCACTTCACATTAAAAATGCTTCTGATGCCCCTGGTCCAAGCAATGAAATATAAATCATCGGTCACATCAATCTTCCAAAACAACACCATAGTGGTCGGATGCTGTCGTCACATATAAGGAAATCCATGTGGCATTCCACCACCAATGAGTCATCAGGAAGTTAGTAGCTACTATGCAGTAGCCATCTTCAATGAAATATGTTTACTACCGCCATTGTTACCACCATGATGTGAGTCACAGGCTGAGAGGTCACTTCTGTGTAATTATCGAATGCTGTATCTAGCAACAAACCGGAAGATGAATTCCAATAATGAACTGAAAACTGCTTCAATACTCTTCTGAAATTAGCCAACATGTCTAGACCATGTGTTTGCCAGTTTTCTATGCCTGATGAAATGTTACTAGCTCAATACTACAGAAAATGCATCTAGAATGGTCCACCACCCAAAAACTCTGGTTAGCAGTGGTCTTATGGTGTCTCATTTCTATTTACAGTT
>JBBKCR010000016.1:11806025-11817229 GCA_037577295.1 Ladigesia roloffi
CACACACACACACACACACACACACACACACACACACACACACACACACACACACACACACACACACACATACATCATGAGACATGAGTGTCCTGGGAAAGGAGGCACTAACCCACTTTGGTGTGTGGTTTTTCCAGGTCTATTCATATCATCAGGGTAGCTGTTTGTATTTGGATTGACCCAATTTGCACAGGACGCCTTAGAGAGGTTTGAGCAATGTATGGTGTCATAAACAAATGAAAGTGTCCCAATAAGTCTTACAATAAACACTGCCCGACAAAATCACTTTTGAGTAGGTTTTGTTGATTTTCTGGAACAGTCCTCAAACGCCATGCTATTTGCCCTGTTTTAAGAGTGTAAAGTGTTGCTGTGCCCTCCCTTGGTGGAAAGATAAGCTCCAAATTGGTTCAATTGTATAACAAAGTCTTTGCAATTCACCTCAGATTTAGAGCTTTTGTTCAGTGCCAGTTGAGTGGAGCACTGGCATGGGTGTCTGACACCGCAGCCAGAAAAGCAGCAGCTTTCACATTAGGCATCTTTCCATGACACGTGTGGACAACCAGCCTTTCATTCTGGCTGACCTTGAAGGCGACAAAAATTGTCAGTTTGATTCCTGCGGGAGTGTTAACACAGGAAAATGGGGAGAGGTGTCCAGGGGGGACAGTAAACTCTAAAAATATGATCTTCAGTCAGCAAGAGCAGGAGCTTTGTTTAGAGTCTCTGAAGGTGCTGTGTTTCCTCTTCCAGCCGGAGCAGAACGTAAACCCTCATGCTTGCAGGCTCTGGGAGTCATTCATTTTGGTGCTTTGAGCTAAAGAGTCTCAGTATGAAGACAAATGACTTGGCAATGTCACAGTAATGGAGCGTTTTTTAAAAAATCATGCTGGGTCACACTGTAACTCAGAGGCCCATGGAGTTTCCAAACACCAGACAGCACGCCCAGTGTCTTGTACCAAAATGATTTAAACCCTGAGTAAAATAAGGAGTGGATCATTTAAGAAAATGGAAGAGCGGCTTTTCTACACTAAATGACAGCCCAAGTCACAATGAAATCCAATATCTGGTGAAGTTTCCTCATTCCAGAAAAATCCACAGCTAAGACTTCAGGTGATGTCTTTAAATAATTCTGAAAAGCTTCAGAAGATGAACTGAAAAGCTAAAAAATATAAGAAATTTGTTCTACTACATGAAATTTTAAGAAGAACAATTGTCTATGAAAGGTGGTGTGCTGATACATTTCGTTGTAGTATGTTTGTGGGTCAGTTAAGTTTACCTGGGAAGGAACACACTCTCCACCACATAAAAGTCCTGCATGAGAACATCTCGGTCAGGTTTTGAGGTCAGATTCCCCACGGTGTAACCGATGCCCAACTGGATGGCCCCTTTTAGAGTCGACGAGGTTGTCTGGTGAAACATACCCACATAAAACGCCTGAATTATCACAGTAAATCCTTAAAGTCCAGGTTTTGATAGAAATTTGCTTTAGGATGTTATGTGGAAGATGGACCATAAAAAGAGATGCAAGTAAACAGATTCTGCCCTAACTGGACTTCTGCTATAGCCACTGATTTGGACAGTGAATGCTGAACACATTAATATGACAAAAGAAGATATTTGAGTTTTAAAGAGGAGAACAGTAAGAATTACCTGCAGAAATAGTGATAACAATTTCTACATTTATCACTGTACATGGCAGGAAATTTAAATGTTGCCTTCACACAGTAAGATTCACATGCTTTTAATACATAGTGCATAATAAATATTCAGAAATATAATACAATCCAGGACTACGTAGTTGCTTAAACTCAATAGACAGAATGTTCTATTATTAAACAGTGCATTCAGTACACTCTCTCTATTTATTAAAAAATGCATATCTGATGGTGGTGGTTTTTTCTTGGTCATGGACCTTGAATTATATTAGTAAGATCTATTGATGTCCATTTTATATCTGGATGAATACATGTATGATGTCAGAACAATACCACAAATTGATACATCACATCAAGTATATAAAACAAGCCAAGTATTTCTTTATTGGATAGTGAAGTTCATACTTTAATAAGAAGTTTTGTAGGTTCATGTTTGTGTGTTTTAAGAGGCAATGTTGACTCCAGGGACCGAGGTCATTTCTTCTTCACTAATCCTTCTTAATAAAGGCCCCCTAATTAGTGCACTAAGGAACTGGGGGCCGGGAATTAAACACACATCCACAGACACTGCAGACCCTGCACTGGATTCAGTCTGGAGTTTAAATGCTTCCAATCCAATCAGCACAATATACTTGTCTGACATAATGTCCAAACAAAAGCCAACGGTGGTCACAAGACAGCGATGTCAAATTGCCCCCAATAAAACATTTTATGACATTATTAAAGCACATCAAATCACTCAAAAGTACATATAAAGTAATTGCTGTCCTTGACTTTTGCAAACAAAAAGTGTGATATGTTGAATAAACACTTTTTTATTCATTAATGAGTAACAGGTCACTTTAAAACACGTACCTTTTTGTAGGTTTTCTCTCTGCTATTATTGCTCGAACCCCCAACTCCATTTTCTGTTGCTGATGACATCTTTTAGAGAGACAGAGGACAGAGGGGAGGATAAACAAGGTGAAGAGACACTCAGCTATGCTAGCAAAGATAAAAATGCAGATATTAATTGAAAGCATGGCTTTTCAGAATATCCGGTTTTCACACGTAACAGTTTACTTGGATGACATCAACCCATCCCAGATACTCAAGAATGAAAAACAAGTGGATACTTTAATCGCTTTGACCTGGGAAGAAGCCAGAAATGATGAAATAAAGGTTGCAGACCTAAACTTCTGCTTATACCTCTAATAACCAGAAATAAACTTATTCTTATTTCTCTCAGTATGGTAAAAGAATGCCTTTGTAACTTATTCAACCCAAACCAGTTTAAATAATAAATCGGACTAACTGTGGCAGTGACTCACAAGGCCTACCTTGCTTTAACCAAGAACTCAGGTGTTGTTCTGCTGCTCACGGCTGCTGCTTTGCTTAGTCATGTGGAACGGTTAGCAGACGAGGCTTCAGACAGTCCACTGGAGATCCTTTACCTCGAGCTGAGAGGGATAAAGGAAGAATTCTGTTCATGCGTTCATCTAACATTAAGTTCACAGCTGTACCTCACAAGCTATTTCTTTATTTTCAACAGAGATGTATTAAAATAATGACATACATTTAGTCAAGATTATATTCTCACTATATAAAAGCAAATGATATATATGAGTATGCACATACTGTTTCTTGTATTTACTCTTTCCTAAAGCTACCACTTCTGTCATTTTTAATTTTTGCTGTGTGCATCTGCAGGCTAGCCCCAAATATCATCTCGCTGCACTGACACAATTAAAAATAAAAGCATCTATCTATCTGTCATCTATCATGTTACAGATGTGGATCACATAACTTTATATTACATATAAGAAAAATACAGTTAAATGTGAAAGCTGGAGAAGTCAAATGACGTGTTTGTTGATTTTCTAAGTAACAAAAAATGCCCCACAGATAGCACAGCTCTTACTAGTTTAATGCACAACTAGGATTTATTTGCTTAAAAGTAACATTTTGCAATGTTCCATGCAAAAGTCAGCACATTTCATTTCATTACACGTAACTGCTTTTATAGATTGGTTTCCAATTTTAGACTCAGTAAATAAAAACAAACACTTTCCTCCGGGATAAATAAAGTTTTCTGATTCTGATTCTGATTCAGATTCAAACTGTGCATTCCCATTTGCAGCAAAATGCCATATTTAAGTGTGTTCATGTATTTTCATTTAGAAAACCACCTGGACATGTCATTTGCCTGGAGGGTGTTTAACCCTTTGTATGTGACCAAACATTTAAAATCTGCATTCTATCGCATTCGCGCTCAGGTAGAGAAACCTACAAATATTCAGGTTTGTCTTTGAATCTAATCAAGCTGAGATAACTACCTAGAGAATTTGCAAAAAAACATAGAGCCATAAAGACTCCTGTAATGTTTTGATCTGGATAAATAAGTACAACTGTACACATTGAGAAGAAAAATAAAGGCAGCCTTTCTTATAAAGCACACAGTAAACTCACTTGTGGTGTTAAATATAAAGGGCCAAGGGCAGAAATGATAAGCACTGTTGCTTTAAGGCAAGTAAATACACCTCAACAACCAGAACCGCAAACTCAGGGAAGATAGAATCCATCCAAAGTTGTCTGATTTGCATGCCTAAGTTTGTGTGTGTGTCTGGGTATATTTATATGCATTTGGGTGTTCACCATGCCATGCACTTCCTCCTCCGTCACCTCCTAACCTGACTGATTTGGGAGGAAAATGTGACCACTTCACTGTGTCAGTGCACAAAGGCCAGTGTGAGCTTGTGTTTGTTACGTCCAGATCTCGAACAACAGCAGCTGTCTAAACACTGAATGCTTTTCCCTAGAACACTCTCAATGGCAGAGGCTTTCGGTCACAGCACACTGGGTACAACCTTAGAGCACTCAAGGCTACCTTCTCCCTGGCAGGACGGGGAAGTAATGTGGTAAAGGAACCATGAGTCAGCGTGAATTACGATTTCTCACAGCATATGGAATTATTTCCAGCTCTACCTTGGCTCTGTGCTGGATACGATCTATTGCACCTGCAGAATCAGAGGGAAGCTAGAGGGAGTGTAACAATATGACATATCTTATCGTTTAATGGGAGCCTCTCAGTTCAGTATACGCAGGTTTCAAACAATGCAGTCAATAGATAATTACATATGGAGTATAAATGTACCAGCAGGCCCACAGAGAGTGCAGAAAATGTCATATTAACTAAAACGATGATTTAAAGAGAGGGTTAGTGCACTATTATAAAATTTTGTACTTTTAAAAGGTTGTAATGTTCGCTACTTTAAGAAACTAAACATTGGAAACATTACAGTATTACAATAAGGTAAACTTTCAGAAACTTATTTTTGCTGTTTTCTACTTTACATCATTTCAAAAGAAAAGGTCTGAACTTTACATTCTGTGAAAATGTCCCAATAAAAGTGTCTAAAATGTATATTAGCCTTCGTTTTAAATAAAAATGTATTTACTGTCTCAAGCTTCGTCAATGTATTCTTCAGAGACTCTCTCTCTCTCTCTCTCTCTCTCTCTCTCTCTCTCTCCAAAATTAATAGCTGCAAGCTATAGAACATCAAGACTGAAGTTAAAATGAAATGAAATAGCTATAAGTAAATTGGTACTAAGAAAGGAAAATGACTATATAATTAAATGAGGCATTTAAAATCCCTCATTGTGTTATATATTTTCATTGTAGTGTATATTATCATTTAATAACATCTTAAGACTCACAATAAACTATACAAAACACATTTTAGTTCACACTACTTAAATCAACTGTAGAAAAACTAAGACTTTATTGGCATCACAAGTGACTTTTGAACAGCAATGTAAATGCATACATGAGCATGTGTGTTAGTGTGTGTGTAGGTGTAGTGAAGGATCATTCTTCAGCTTGCAGTAGCTGCTTTGATTTAATGGCTGCTCATAAAGGCAGTGGAGAAAGAGCAGGCGCTGTGTAAGGGTCCTGGCAGGCCTTATTCAGGCCCGAAGGCAGCTACCGGCTCCTGCCTGAGCGTTTACTGCATCGAGGCGAATCTGAGTGTGTGCGTCA
Source organism: Ladigesia roloffi (assembly GCA_037577295.1). NCBI lineage: Eukaryota > Metazoa > Chordata > Actinopteri > Characiformes > Alestidae > Ladigesia > Ladigesia roloffi. Next base: position 11,811,696 of record JBBKCR010000016.1, read on the forward strand.
TTCTGTTTATCCCAGTCACACTCGGACAGAGGGCATGAGGGTGGTGAACAAAAGAGAAAAGTAGGGAGAGATAAGAGGCAACTGTGGCTATATATAAGCCTTGCATATATGTTCATCTTAAAATAGAAATGAACCTTTCCCTGTTCACTGCATTTTATTCCCACTTTATTCTTTAGAACTGCATAGGTATATTTAGTCTGTATAACTTGTATCTGTGTATAATATTAGCCTCATATGAGAAGTGTAACAGTAATCTATTATTCTTGTTTTTGCTATTGTATCAGCATTCATTTGCATAGATATTTATATCGATTCATAATTATATTGTTATTTTAATGACTGAATGTCCTTTTTTACCCATTGTTCCATAAATTTGCTGAAAATGTCCCGGCCTTGTTTTCTTTTCCTATCAGTCTAAAACTTCTTCACCCTAAAGAGAGAGACAGAGAGGAAAGCAAAAAGAAGAAAGGAGTGGTTGTTTTCTTCTAACCCTCGACTGCTCAGTGCAGAGTTTTCAGCACCTGTATGTGAATGTTTCCAAGACCTCCTGCCACCTCTATTACATAATCATTCTCACAGGGCCTTTAGGTCTACCTATTACACACACACACACACACACACACACACACACACACTCAATTACCGAGTTCCGAGTAATTATCCCCAACCACTACCACATGCAAACCACAGGGGTCTGAGTCACATCAGAAACTTTGGAAACACTAAAACAGCATATGTATATATATATATATATATATATATATATAAAATACACACACACACTCACTTATGCCCTTTTATTTGTAGAAATGTGAGGATAGTTTATCAGTTTATCAGCGATGGACTGTCAGAACTGTTCCCTGAATAGTGTTCACTATCAGTACACACTGTATGCTACTGAATGTTCTGAAGAATGTGTCTTTTCTGCACCTGGCATTGCAGTACATTCAGACACTGCAAATGTTTTTCATCTCAACTACTAGGAGAATGAAATCCATGACAAAAGCTAGACATTCATGTTATTATTGTAAATAATCACTCCTGTACCATGTCTTAGAAGTAATTCTCTGAGGATATAAGCTTTCGAGTGATGTATGCATGTGACATCTGTAATAAAGTTACATTCCACCCTGATCCTAGCCTGAGGCATCGTCTGCCTGGACGAGACAAGAGGCCTCCTGTAATCCACCTCAGTGCAAATATACAAGGGTTCAAACTGAATTCTGAGTATCACACGTCCACCGTGAAAGAGCTAATAGAAGACCAGGGTCAGCAGTTCACTGTACATTTTTGGGTAGCACAGGTACTAGATCAATTATATATTGGAAATAATAATATTTCTGAAAATGGATGATGCTTTGTTGTTCAAAGAACCCTTTTCTGGCAAAACATTTGATTAGTTCTATGGTGTTCAAACAACATAACTGCAACATCTGAACTGAATGAACTTCAGAGCTTACAGCACTGCAGGGATGGCTTGGGCAGTTAATCTTAATCAATATTGCATGCAGCATGTAATGACAAATACATGGTTGTTGAAACAAAGTAGGCAATATCACTATCCTCTATGATGAAGGGTAGGTTAATTTTGACATGCAGGAGCACAATGCCATGAAAGTAAGGGTTCTGACAAATTGTACTTAGGACTCCACGTTCACCCACCTCTGCACTATTAAGTCAGCACGGCTAAAAGTCTGCCAAATGCAAAACACCTCCAAACCAACAGCATTTCTGCATTACACAACCCTGGTTAAGACAGGAACTAAATAGGCCCAAAATAACTGCTTTATCTTTTTCAGCCCCCATTATGTAGCTGGTGAGTACAAAATGTTCTTTCCCATTTCAGTTAACTGGATGTAGGCTTCCATCTGGATGTAGAAGATGATGTTGAACTCCAGGTGTGACAGCTAGCCATCTTTCATGTAAAAATAAACCAGCAATTATATGTTATCAATTTTACAAATAAAATAGAACCAAATTTAAAAGTAAAACACTGCTGACAGGTGAAAAATCTACTTTACTAGTGAAGCAGAAGCGACTGCGCTTTTGAAATAGAACCAGATGTAATAAAAATTTGTAATAATGATATTAATGAATCAAATGCAGCTAAAAGAACCAAACAGAGACTAACAGGAGCTACATGTACTTACTAAAGTGGAACCGAGGCAGGCATAGGCAAAGATGTTTTTTAAAAATGTACTGCCCACCTCTGCTCTTATCTTACAGTAGAGGTCATAAATACTAGTTTGGTAGTCTTCTAACAGAGCTGACATTTGAATTCTGCTGTTGTTGCAGTACTGAAAGGTGGCCTGGACTTGATCCCTCACTGGGGCTTTTAGGAAATAAAGATGCTATGCAGGAGACTAGGAGGGGATTGTTGAGAACACTTGTCTCTTTATCATCATAACACTTTTCTATCTGCCCTATCTCTGTGTGGTTGCTATGAGCTCAGGAGCAATGTCTGTAAACAAAGTACAAGGTAGAGAGTGAGAGAGCCAGTGAGACTGTGGGCGAAATAAGAAAGAGGGATATGCTGAACCAAACTTATTGTAACAAGCGATAGTGTGTAATACTTCAGCGACATTCTCCTTCAAGAGCCTTTTGTTTTCTTTTACCTTTAGTTTTACTTACATTTTATTTATCTATTTCTCATCCATAGTCCATAAGATCCAGATATTAATCTTTTAATCTATACCACATTTATGTTTGCGATTAGAAGACATTTTTACTGTGATTTGAATCTGAACAAACTTGTTTTGGGAGGGTCAAAAACTATGGTCTAGAAAAACTGCTCATATAAACCATAAGTTATGTGTAAAAAATATTACGCACTGTTTAATTAAATGATGAATTACATGTAGTTTGTTTACATTTATTTATTGTATGGCACAATTGCATTAAATTAAATTTCTTTACTAATTTATTCAAGAGAAAGAATATATAGTAGTCATTATAATTGTATGATATATATCTACCAGGTTTACCCCAAAAAATACAGCTGCAAATCCTAGGGAGGTTGATGTGGACAAATATGAATAATATCAGGTACATCAGGCACAGAAAACAAGAATTATTACTGTCCGTTTCTTAATTTAGATGTACTCTGATGTACATCTCTGTGATTTGATGGATAACAGTGGCTTTCCAGGCTGATAAAAAATGTGATTTTATCAACTCACAGGTTGGATATGCTTGAATTCTCAAACCTAAACTGTTCTCTTGCTGTTGCGATACTGTTAGAAGCTGTAAATTCCTGTAATAAATTCATTCACTGAATCATTGCTATGTTGCCGGAGCAATATACAGGAGCTCTGAGTATCCTCTTGGATCTAGGCCCACTGCGTACATGATGATAGTATTATTGCTATATCAGACATGCTGTTTAGTCCTTGTAAGGCAAGCTGTTCATCCTTGCCTTGATGCATTTCCTTTTTAGAGCTGCCCACAATGAAACACCTGCTTTATTTGGAAAGAAACATTCAATGCAAAAAATTTTAACAGAACCTTTAGACCGTTTTGGAATGATCAGACATTCTTTGCTTGTTCTGACTGACATGTTGTCATTGAGGAACCCATTTGGTTTCCTAAAGAACATTCCAAGAGATCATTCATTAAAGACCATTTCTGTAATCAATAATGAAAATAGTTTATAGTGCCAAGAAGCACCCTGGTGATGTGCAACTCACTATATAAACTTCTCAGAGTATAATTATAATCCTGGAAAAAAGCTTTTCCAGTCTTATTACTTCCACATTACCAATCAAGTGTGAAGCTCGACGTTTTCGGAGAGTCCTGCACTAATTAAGGGCTTAAAGGTACAGCCCAGGATGAAGACTGTCTCCGGCTCAGCAGGCCACACGTAGACACGGTCTTTGTTCCTAGCTGGAAGCTCAATCTCCTGTGCACTAATTGGACACAGTGGTACTGATTACATAAGGAGTGCAGCAACCTGCGTAAAAAATGTTGTGCTGCTAAATGCTTATTATAAAAATTCAAGTATGATTTGGAGCGTCCTTTTCAAAGTTTGCAGGGAAATTTTATATCTTTGATTGCAATCTGAAAAAAAGGACACATGGGTCCTTCTATGGCAACGTATCTAGAAATCACAGCTTTCCATATTTATGTTATGTTAAATCAATATAAAGCATTTATATTCGATTCATAACAGTTTGAATTAATTTCCACTGGACATCCAACGAACACTATTGATAATCAGCAACATGTGGTCATGTTTTTGGTTATTTTACCAAAAACTATTATAGTTCTATAATATCGGTTGTTTGGGCCTGCTTAATATAAAAAAATATGAATTAAGATTTATTTCCATTTCCTTGAAACCTATAGGAAAGTGTTAATAATCATTGCATATACATATAAATAATTTGTTATAACTTAATTTTTTATATTACTCCATCATCAAGCACTTTCACTTTCTTATGTTCTTATATTTCTAATATTATTTTGCAACTGATTTTTGAACCCATCAGCTAGTAGCTTTAGAAAACCATGCAGAAAGTAATCCCATCAGAAACAGGCATTATAATGCTAAATGGATCGCAGAATCAATGTTACACTGCAATAGTGTTATTTTTAGAAAGGGCAAAGTGTTATTTTTAGAACTGGAACATTTGCGTAGAAATGCTAAGCGAAAGGCTAGCCCCCAGAACACCGAAAATGAACGTAGCTCTAGAGGGAAAATGGCCCAATAATCCACAGGACGTGTTTAAACTCATACTAATGCACTCTCAGAAGCATGAGCATGCGCTCGTATCTAATAGAAGGTGATTGGGCGATTATATAATAATTATGACAGGAATAATCTTTTGGCAAATCTAGCACAGGATGCCTCAGCTGTCATCACAGGTACTTACCAATCTGAGGTAAAGTCTTGTGTGTTATAAATGTAGTATATTTGGCACGGTGCATTCATAAATGCAAATCCAGGAAGAGACGCTGAGCTTTGCAAATTGGACACAAAAATGGACATTAAGACTAATTTTAGCCTGAACAGAGCATTGCCTGTTTGCAGTGGACTCAATCATGCGCCTAAAGAACGTGAGCACACACTTCATGAGCGACTATTAGACTCTCATGAGGCATTTAGAAAACACATTCACAACCTTCCCAGATTAGAGAAAGCAGCCTGTCATGTGCTGACCAGCGTGTAAGAAAGTTGACGAAAGAAAAAAAAAAAAAACAGCAGAGGGGGGATAGAGAGAAAAAGAGAGAGAGAGGGAGAGACAGAGGGAGGGAGAGGGAGAGAGAGTGAGGGAGGGAGAGAGTGAGAGGGAAAGAGAGAGAGAGAGAGAGATTCTGGAGCTATTTAGTCTGTTTACTATTCTAGGCAGGTCCCACTCTGCATGCGGCGAGCAGCGTGAGGAGGCTGATTAGGACAAAGCCTGCAGGCTGGGAGAGAGAAAGATAGAGATAGATAGACAGAGAGAGAGAGAGAGAGAGAGAGAGAGAGAGAGAGAGAGAGAGAGAGAGAGAGAGAGAGAGAATAAGAGAGAGAGAGAGAGAGAATACGAAAGAGA
>JBBKCR010000016.1:11820713-11837127 GCA_037577295.1 Ladigesia roloffi
CCCTCAGGTTGGCTGTGTAGGTGCATTGCTTTGTTGGTGACTGGTCAGGGCTGTCCCTGAAGAGAGCTGCTCGTTAGAGGTTGGATTGATGGAAGACTCAGCGGTTTGACTAACGAGCTTGTGGATGGCTGTGCCTGTGGCCAGAACTGAGTGCTCCCCTGGCCTCCATTACTCACGTCACACCCTGCTGGTCTGCTACAGGCTGGGAATGCTGCTTATGTACTCAGGGTGCATCAGGGGTGTTGGCTTCCACTTTAGGGGTCGACAAGAAGGAAATCTACAAATCTTAAAATCTTAATTACAATTTTATTGACCTGCTGAACAAATGAAATACTTGCTAGAACTGAAATCACTCCAAAAGGCATTTACTTATCTCAGTGACTCCCAGTGTTTAAGCCTATATCTATTGTCCTCAGATGTATGACTTTTACTGGCTGTAAAGTCCCTGTGTGAATGGAAATGACACATTGAATTCACATAAAACAGATGAACAGGGACAATTAAATGAATGTTTTACTGTTTTTGGCAGGGCACAAATCAAGTAGCCACGCTGTGAATTTGTCATGTGGTAAAATAACCCCAACATAAAAGTCATGGACACCTCAGCTAACATGCGCTATGTAAAATGGTGGCTTTTCCAATATATAGGACAAGATCAGCATCACTCTCTATGCTCTTCAGCTTTCGTTACTTAATTGGAACTTAATTGGTGTCAAACTGATATCCAGTTTTGTCTTTAGACTGTTTCATTTTTGTCATTCTCTTCTTGGTTTGGCCAAACAAAAGTAGTGAACCTACAGTTTTTTTTATTATTAAAGCTGAAGGATGTAGCCTATCAGCTATAATGCTAAGATTAGATTAGGAGTACAGGATTGACAGATCTTATCTTCCGAGTGTGTATTTCATTAAAATTGCTGCTAAAATGTGGAGGAGGATTTAGACCAGTGATCCAAAGTGTTACCTCTCCCCATCCCACCTTTAACAGTCCATTTTGAACCCTGTTGTTTTTGCTTCAATCCTTTTTACATTCCTTATGTTTTACCTTATGTAATAGAGCTTAATTGGCTTGTACTTCCCCCAGCTTACATTCAGCATATTCAGATTTGCAATTTTGCAGCAAGCTGTACGATTGTGTATGGCAGTGGTCTTGAAAACAGTCCTCAGGGCCTTGTTGAATCCAAAATGTCGACTGTGTGTGTGCCCTGAGAACTGGTTTGAAGAGAACTAGTGTATGGCCTTAACAGAGCTTTAATCAAGTCACTCTCCATTAAGGGCCTTTTCCAGCTCACACTCTGATCCAAAGGGTCGTGGTCACCCAGATTATTATGTAGCTCCGTATACATTTGCTAATGTGCATGTTCTATTGTAGGGACCAGTGCGGCTCGGAGCTCTTCCGTACAGGCTTCTCCAGAGAGAACAGCTATTGGAGCAGGCAGGCCCGCTGTCTTTACGTGCTCGACTTACGCCACGCCTCCCTACACAGCTTTACACACCTCTGGCAGGTATTTTCCATCTCGTTTTATTTTACTGCCGCTCACATTATCCACTCGCCCGATATGTTTTTTTTTCGTTCATCCTTTGGTCTGCATATACCTTAAATGTGTAGTCAGCAACAAATTTATAATGAAATGGTGTGGCACCTATTTAGAAACCTTCACATGACTCTGCACAAACCAAGATATTACACATAATGATAATGTTTCAGCACCCGATAGGAAAGTTGCACAATATTTCACATAGAAGACTGTTGCACATCATAGCAAATGAAAGCACATTGAGTATAAAATGCTCCACCGTCCACCAAACATCACAGGAAACTGTTCCCTCTCATCGCCATCGTGTTATTAATGAATATTCAGGATACACCGGTCACATATTTTGAACTCCAGTTTCCATTTTATTTTTTGTCAAATTGGCTGATGGTTGATTTTTATTTACATTTTTTTTACCTAATATGCACATTGTGTGGGCTAAATAAATGAACAAGCCTACTTCTAGTATTTTAAATGGTAATGGTCAATTCGTCAAATGTATAACATTTGTTGTTTTGTTTAATGAGGCAAACTGACATTTTTAATTAGTTCTAAAATCAGCTGCCCATTAAAATCATACGAATTTAACAAAATGCCACTAATAATATTTATGCTACATTTTAGTATACATAAATTAACCACATTCAAATACAATGTGAGCGTGCTTACTTGGTTAACGTAATAAAATTGGAGCAAAAATCTAGCAAGGTATCCCTAATTAAAGTGGACAAAATTCCATTGTATAGATCACAACGGTCTTAAAGCCTTTGACCAGTTTGATAACATTTGATGTGAAAATTGTGTGCATTAAATTTTTCAACCAACAATTTTATGTATGGAAACATCTTTTTTTTACCATCATTTTATTTTCTTTCCATGCATATTATCATTTTGCATGGTTGAGGAGGTTTTACACAGCATTTAATTGGTGGCTTAAAGCCTGCAGCTTGAGCAAAGAAAATCAATAATGTCCAGTACATAATGACCAACCCTGCTAATCGTTGGGCACCAATCACTGCTTGTTTTTATCGGCTTTGCTGCTGCTAAACACTTTAGGATGTGTCAGAGAGGATGGGGATATCAGTCACTAGGCGTCTTGCAAATCTCTTTACTGTCTGCTGTTTATCCTTTACAATGTGGAGCATTTTCATCAAAAGCAATTTAACAGATTTTAACAGTATGAGCACCTCTTTAACCACTGGAGCAGGCAAGGGTGTGAAAAGACAACTGCGTCAAGAATTAAAAAAACATGTCTAGTTTCGGTCTAAGCTAGAAACAGAAGCAAATTAGGGTTTTAGTGCATTGCATGAGAGGGCTTAAGTGGATATAAACAATCAATGGATTCTGCCTTCTCTGTCCTTTATATACTGTACAGGGAGAGATGGGACGTGTTGCAGTAGCAGATTTTCTGAAACATGAAAATTGAGACCAGATGATGGAATGACGAGGGAAGCATTTGATGAGCAGGCCTTAGTGCCCTGAAATCAAAACTGACAAAGACAATTTTTCCACATCCACTCATAAGTGGTTAGACCGTGTCAAGCCTAAATTCCTCTATGTATTTTCCATATTGTTTTATCTAATGTTGCTGCACTCACTGAATTTTTTTATGGCTGAATGAAAGCAATCATAATTTGTACTGAATGACTGAAAGTTTCAGTAACAGGGAACATTTGGAAGCACACAGCACAGACATGTTTAAGAGCAGACAAATTGTTGTTGCTGTCCAGTTTACAGTGAACAACGAAAGGATTCTGGAAACCATATAAACATCAATAAAACACCCTTCTTTAAACAAATAATGCTGAATAAATACTTGCTGCCACTAATCTCAGTGCTTGTTTGTTCTGAGGTGTGAGGTGATAGTGATTGGCTAAGAGGTGTTAATCCTTATTTTGCTAACACTCAGTTTCCTCCTTTATTAAGCTGTTCCTAGGTTGGACAAACTTTACAGAACGCACCTAAAAATCATGAATTGGTTTGTTGAATGTTGAGTTTCTGATTTTTAATTGCTGTGATACTGAGCTAGACTGTGCAGTGGTTGGGTTTAGAAACATGACAGGTTAGGAACTAAAACCATTTTGCCACCATGGTCCCGTTATCAGGTCAAAAGTTACACCACACGTGATTCGTGTAAAATAAACAAGGTCCAAAATGGAGAATACACTGTTGGACAAAAACAATGAACTGTGAGATACAATTTTTCAATTGGCTAAAAGAGATGATCTCTATAGCCAGCCATGCACCAGTTAGTACTGGATAGGTTAGAGGTTAGTTAGTTTTGGAGGTCAACCTCATAATGTCATGTAATTACAGAAGAGAAACTATATTTGTAAACGTTTTAATACCTTTGAGGATACATATACACCTACACATCTGACCTTTGGGTACATGTCTGGCCTTTATATCTTCACCTGGCCGAAGTCGTGCCTGGCCAGGGTCTGGCTGGATTGCTGATTTGGATTTTCTTTCGGAAGCTGCTGCGTGAAGAGCCAGGCGATCCATAGTCCTGATTAATGCACAATCCCAAAGGGAGCGGCAGGAGCGCTATCATCAGGGTGACCTTCATCCATCTCCTCTTCCTCCTCTCTTCAGACACACACAGTGCCTTTGACTTCGCCTGTTTGTTTACAGCTATTTCATGTACTTGCTGGCAAACATACTGTAGTAAAGAGCACATAAGATAAACCTTAATGTCTGCTTATCACATTAGTCTTCATATGTATTGTCTGCATTCGGCTCTATTTCTGATCTATTTTCATTCATTACAGATCAGAAAAAAGCAGTTGAGGAAACCTCATGAGATAGGTGATAAAATGGATATATGTCTGGTTTGTAGTTTTATAGCTCCAGTATGTATTCAGAAACTCATAAGACCCCCCTCTGGATTTCAAGGTAAATGGCTTAATCTTCCCATTTGTCAAGCCTAATGTGCCCCTGCCATGCCCAGACCCCATTAGAACATGCCATGCAGCAGATGGGGTTGTTTCGCCATGGAAGTGATTGCTATCATAATGAGATGTTGAGAACTTTATACTTTCCTTGACATGTAAGGCCTTATAGGGTTCGGAAGGGCCATTTGGGATCCAGAATGTTTTATTTATGGCATATTTACAAACAGGTTCTGATCAAATTGTCCTGGGCAGCCAAAAGTGAGAAAATACCCCCTCTTGTGTTCAAAGATGGAACTGCACACACAAAGAAGTCACCACCTATGCACCTGTAGTATCTGACATCACCGTCACAACTATCTTAACCTTAATTTTGGCCCCAGGACACTACAATTCAAACTGGCTAAAGTAAGATTTCAAAAAGCTGCAAAACACTAACAGTAATGAGATTCATACAGCACCATGATCCTGAGTTATTTGGGCATGGGCAAACAGTGAACAGTGCTCAAATTAACAGATTAGGACATATTTACTTATTTATTCATTCCATTTGGGCTGTTTTTTATTTGTCTCTGCAAAGCTGTTCTTTTGAAACACATTACTTATTCATTCATAGCTTAGGGCTGCATAATGTTGAGGACACTTCCTCCTCAGCCGGGGCCAATGCATATTTCAAAAGCAATACCACAGTTGAGCCTAGTCAGCTCTGCACATGTTGGTTATTGGAAAAACTGTCATAGACTCATAACCTGTAATGATGAATGGAAGCTAACTTTGAGGATATTCTTTGGGATAATTTTTGGAATCCAGCTTCACACTCTTCACGCTGAAGTGTGATCATGGTCGCACCTCATGTAAAGTACAGATAAATGTTGTTGCCCTCATAACCAATTTCACTGTGCAAGATTCAAGAGTCCAGTTGTTTGTCACATTTACACAGTTACACATGTACAATGTGTGGTGAAATGTAACCCTGCATCGCTCCTTACGAAATAACAAGAAAACAGAAAAATATAATGGAATAATACAACAATTTGACTACATAGTTTAAATATAACATTTCATACAAATTATGGGCTAAAATGTGTCAGAATATGTACAGTGTAGAATAAACAGAGTGTGTGCAAACTGTCATTGTGCAAATGAGAAGTGGTCGCACTAAAGAGGTGCAGAAGGTGTTATGGTATGGGGAGTACTATGATCTGGGGAGTGCTGTTGAGTTAATATGAGGCATGTCCTGGTTGAGGAGCCATATTACCTGAGGATAAAAGCTCCTCTTGAGTCTTTTAAAGACCACAAGGCTTTGGAATAGTTTGCCCAGGTTTAGCAGGCAAACTGATCTCTACTTTAATAATTCCCAACTCTAGGCGACATGTATGGTACAAATCATTCTCGCAAATCACATAATTAGTGTTTTTCAGCTAAATTAGGTGAGTTAAACTAGGAAACCGTGATACTATCATAAAATAATATGAGCTACTGTAATCCATGCTGTAAAAAACTAAACTAGCTGATTACTTTAGTAAACACTGCTTATGGTATTAAACAAATATGCAAAGTATAGGACTTTAGGATATTGATTGTGGAGCAACGCAGGACAATTGTAAAGACTGCGATAACCCACTACAATTTCAAAGCATCCTAGTTATTGAACAATATGTGCAGTAAACAGGCCTGATTCATACCTCTAGTAGAATACCTCTTCAGTGTTTTACAACAAAATCACTATATTTGAACAGTCAGTACCATGACATAATCAAACAGTGGTCGTTTCAGCCATCTATATCATGATGTGACATTTTCATTAATCAATACTTGTGGCTGCCGCTCTAGTTTGAGACACCTCCCTGTGTAGTGGCGAATGGTGTCGCAGAGTTGAAGGAGAGATTCTGGTCTGAATGTAATGAGGGACGGTGCAGAAATAGCTGACGGCTGCCAAAATGTGACGCCGTTCCTCAGCTCCTCTGAGACAACTTACCAGATTCATTAGGATGTATAAAACATCAGAATCTGGAAAATGCCTGTTGGAGTGCAAAGTAACCAATTGATGCTCATCACTCAGATATGTTTTGCATTATACTCTTAAAAATGAAATTCCTGTAATGGTTCTGGTGGTGGAGGTAAAGTGGTAGTAAAAAAAGCCTTTAGGGAACCAACAGGGTTGCCTTTTGTCCCTTTTATTTTCTAGAGTGCCGGCTTACTTACACAAAAACCCAAGCTAGCTTTCATACAGTATACATGTAGATTTATATTTCTACATCTGAATATGTCTGGATCTGAAACATAGCATGATGCTATAAGATTTCCTTCCACGTTTTGCTAAAAAAAGGCGACAGGTGTTTTATGATGAAGAAGGCTCTTGGTGTATATTTTTGTAAGCGTTAATTGGATCCATATGCTGAATTGCATATAAGCCTCCAGTTTTCTCACCTACTCCAGAAGTGTGATTGAAAGGGCAGCTAGCATGGCCCTATATTTAGCATCGGCGAGGAGGGGCTTAAAATAGCACAAATGCTCAAACAAATGAAAATCACACTTTCTTCTCCAGCTTGATGGGACTAGTAAGTGGAAAATGTCTCGTTCTCAGATACATTTTAGCCGCCTCAGATAGCTGAGATGTGAATCCGAGTGTTAGACAGTGGATTTTAAATGCCTCTGTCGGCCTACCAGTGTGTGGTGTGACAGCTGTGGCCCGTGGAGCTGATCAGGAAGATGTGACGAGTCACTGAATACAGGCTTGTTTGACAGCTCAGTGTCATGGGTGGAACAAGGTCAGGCAAAAGAATTCAGCCTGCAACTACAGCACTGTCTGAGAGAGAAACACACACACACCACACACAATTGAATCAAATACCATTTCATTGTTTTGATCAGTGTTAGACATTAATATACACTAAGCATAAACATAGTAATTGATATGCATATTTTATACTGTAATAAGCTATTTACCTTACTGCAGTAGTTATTTTTTACATTAATATTACATTACAGAATAATATAATTAATATGAATATTATTTATATTAATGTGTACATACATTATATTAATATGTAATCAATATTAATATAATTGATACGCACTTATACTGTAATTTTTATATTGTAATTTCTTATATAGTCTTTCATATTGTAATAAGTTATTTCACTTGCAGAGTGAAAGTAAAAAGCAATTGTCTAAAAAGAACATACTACTGCATCTTCTGTACAATAAAATGTGGTCTGTGCAAAGGTTATGACGAATTTTGTTAAACTCAGAGTCCCTGCCTCTGGGTCCCCGCGACCCTTCTAAGGATTATGCGGTTACAGAAAATGAAGAATGTTAAACTAAACAAATAAATGCACAAATTGGAGGAAAATGCCATATTTAAGTGTGTTTGTTGTAGATGCTATGCACTTTTTTGACTTAAACAATAAAATACAGCATTATGAGTATAGTGGTATTTAGTAATTGCTTTTATATTTGTTCTATCTAAAATATTTTACATAAAAATATTTTACTCAAGTAGTTCTTGCATGATAATCATTAAATAAATCATTTTCATATTAAATAGACTGTAATTATTTATTCATAGTCATCCTTAATAAGTTACTCATCCCAAGTTTGGTCCACCAATTTTCAATAGTCATTTTATGGTTAATTTATTCTTGATCTTACCTAAAACGAAACAGGTATTTGGACATATTGGAAACATTAAACATTTTATACGTGTGTCACTGGAAAAAACATTGATGGAAATGTTGATGCAAACATTGATCCAAATGTTTTTGAACAGTAGTGTAGTTAACACTATTCTCCATCAGATCATTTAAGGTTTGACCAGTACATTTGAAACGACGATGCTTGAACAGGGCACTGGACAGCTGGACACAAACTGATTACAAACTGCTACTGGTAAAAGAGTGGAGGAGGTGAACCGCAGGCATGAGCAAGCGACCTATTTACATGCATGGACACACACACACACGCTGCACTGTGATGCTGTTACCCCTGAAAGCCACACAGAGGCACCACCCCTATAACATTAACAGATGCTGATGGTGGCCTCATGCGTAAAAGAGGTTTATCACTGACAAAAGGACTGAGCTGATTGAGTCTGAGTAGGAGATGCTGTCATGGCTTGCATGGGTGTAGCTAGTCTGCTGCTGATGAGCTATACCGTGATTCTGAGTAACGAGGTCATTCTTGCCCTGTGGTCAGTGTATTGCTCATTTACTGTAATGTTCAAAAAAAGAATCCTTTCATTATTTGAAGCACGCAGATGCTTGGACCAAGTTACCTACACGCACATTTTATATGCCCCTGTGCATATATACTATGAGTTATATATATAAACATACACACACACACACACACACACACACATATACAGTACATATATACAGTGATTGTGCATTTATGGGTGCAGAACTGTGTTTACAGTGGAAGACATGCACTTGCAGTTTCAACATTTTGACCAGTGTGCCAAAACCTTTGCAAATTAGCTAATTTAGACAGCTGTACTATTTTTTCAGTGTTACTATTATGCAACAGAAAACCTTTTTTTCTTATGTATGCTATGCCTTTGGCTTTATTTGCCTCACACTTTACAGAAGTGCCTTTATTAACAGGGTTAGTTAATGAAGACAAAAGCAGTCTTTGTTTTCCCCAGAGCTCCATACAATAGTCGTCTGTAATCACAATTTTCAGTGACGTAACTGTAAATGCCCACAAAAGTGACTGTGATTTGCATGTCTGAAAGACAGGAGAGAGTTATAGCCGATGTTGGATTTTTATATTTCTATTACCATCATTTATGCCATTATATGGCTTTTGAATGGGTAAGAACATTTTTTGGACCTCTAAAATCATTTGATAGGATTTATTCAGAAAAATAAGTAGATTTATAAAGTTGATGGCATTAAAGTTCACTTAAAGGCTTGTTTTTTGTTGTTGTTTTTGTTGTTGTTCATTTGAGGTTCATTTTGTGTGGCCATTAGTGCCAATAATAATCAGAATGTATTCATTTTATCAATACAACAATATATTATCCTTTATAATATTGTTCCCCTGTCCTGAGTGATTCATCATTCAAAAAACAGGCCAGGCTGAAACCCTCTTTATATCTTC
Organism: Ladigesia roloffi; assembly: GCA_037577295.1. Lineage (NCBI taxonomy): Eukaryota > Metazoa > Chordata > Actinopteri > Characiformes > Alestidae > Ladigesia > Ladigesia roloffi. Next base: position 11,830,243 of record JBBKCR010000016.1, read on the forward strand.
AACATGAATGTATGGAGTCATCCTGCTCATAAAGGGAATTTTGTGTTTAATCTAGTAATGGGAGAAATTATAAAAAAGTATTGGTGTTTTTGAAAATTGCCATTATTGCATTAACAAATTTCCCCTTTAGTGTTATTGGATCCTCAATATTAGGAGGTTGTTTAGCAGTGGAAATATGATACAACAACACTAACACTGCACAATGAGTCTACTATTATACTTCATTGTTAACAGTTTACAAGTGTTGTTTTAGTAAGTTGTGATGTCATGATATTTTGGTTCCTCGAGACCACAGGATGCAAAACAGCATTTGTTGTTCTCTTTGAGAAGTCAGAGTACATAATATGGGTACGGCATGAATAATGACACCACTTCCAGGTCTATTGACAGTTTGAAAAATGTATTGTTTTTTTTACATATCAAAAAACAACGCTGATGTTTTCTGCTTCATTTTTTCCCTATGTAAATAAGATCATTAATGAAAATCATGATACAAAAGTTTAAATATAGTCATTTCACATTTTACGTGAGAAGTTTTTTTCTAACATGATCCCTTTAAACATCAATATCTAGAAGTGTAAAGTAATAAAAATTTTCATTTTATGAAATTTCATTAGTGACCCGTTTTACTGGCATATGAAGCCTATCAGTGCATTATAGGTTTAATCCCCACTTATGGTGAGCAAATTTTAATTCTCACCAAAAAACTTCCGTTTTACTGTTTTTAAGTCATTCAGTGAGATCGCAGGTCTGAGTCCTGTTTGCCATCCTGTAAGTTCGAGAGCAATCAATGTTTGCCAGCTGGACCAGTCCATTTTTAAATGGTGACACAAAGGAAGTTGTGTCAGAGTTTGCTTGCAACACCTGTAATCTGTAAATCATCTACGAATCTATCGTGTAACGTATTTTTGCGGTGTTTTGTGTTTATGTTGAGTGTTGTTATTAATTATTTAGTCGGAACGAAGTAGCTCCCCCTCTCCTCTTTCCATTTGGTATGGTCCTGAAGTGGGCTGGCTGGGTTGAAAGTGGCTCGCTGCTAAAAGAAATGTTGCTCAAGAAGAGACGGAGAAGGGGAGAGAGAAGGCGTAGTTAGAAAGCGTCTTTGTTTTTGAACGATTATTTGACAGCTCGCCATGCTTTATCCACAAACGCAGGGACTGTAAGAACACGTTAACACCCGAATTCATTCAACCTGACACAGGATGCCCGTCAAAGGAGAAGGAAGAGCCGCGTATGGCAGCAAAAACGGCAGCGCTGGAGTAAGTCATATCCAGAGAAAAACAGCTGAAACGACTATTTAAATGTATTGACATTGAGGTTCTTTGGCAGTTTTGAGGTATTTCAGTAAACAACCTTCTAGTTTTTATCCTGGAATTCATAGGAAACTAACGTAAAGTAGTCGGTGAAGTGTTAACAGTGACTCGCTCACCTGTTCACGTTCTCCCACGTTGTCTCGTGCTCCCACGTCTATTAGCTGACTTCATATTGATCAAACCTTTTTTTCAGACATCCCTACAGAGTGACATTTAGGACCTAGTCCACACATTGTGGGATTTTTTCACAACTGTTAACTGTATTCACGTGGTTGTAGTGGAGCTGCTGGTGACCTAGTGGTTAGGGAGTTGCCCCTGCTTTCAGAAAGTTGTAGATTTGAATCCCAGGACTGCTAGTGGCACCACTGAAGTAACATTGAGCCAGGCACTGTGCCCACAGACGGCTCCCCAGGAGCTGTGTTTTTGGCTGAATACTGCTTCACTTTGAGGGTGTATTAAATGCAGAAACAATATTCACGTGTGGCAAATGTATCCTTTACACTTTAAACACTTATATTTGAAAATTAAATAATGTTAACATAATGATGTGTACTGTCTTCAGTTAATTAATTTGTCAGCTAAACTTTATCACATGAAAATCGACTTTGTGTGCTGTCATTTCAGCTCTGCCTGCTAGAACTTAAAGCAACAAGCTTTTATTAAAGTATAAGGTAATTTCTTAAATATAAAAATAGTGAAATGTAGGCTGGTGTTAATATGAAGAATTGTCTTAGCCTCCTTTTCATTTAAGAGTCAGAAGCTGTGGCTGCTTTAGTTTCATTTTGAGTTTTCAGCAGGGCTGTTCAGATTTCGCTCATACTCTGTGATGTCATTAATGCTCGAAACGTCATGTGTATTAGCCTGGTAGTAACACAATAATGACGTCTGGGATTGTTTTCCAGGCATGAATTCAGCCTAGTTTTAGAACTACACAGCATTCTAAATGGAGAAAGAAAGATATGGCCCAGAACCAGGCTTAACTTTAAGGGCAGCTCAATCTCTGTGGAAGTGCAGTCACTATTCACTCCTTAGGTCTTTAGATGTTTTCTTGAAGTGCAGATGTGAAAAAGTTTTTGTTTTTCCTGCTGTACAGCAATTAAGAAAATATGTTCATTAAGATCCATTGTTATTTTTAGTTAATAGGTTGTTGTGTTTTTATTTCTGGAAGGCTTTCACTGATGGTGATATACACATGAGTGCACCTTGGGTTGACCTGAGCAAAACCATGTTGGTTGTTGTTGCCTCACACTAATAGAGCACTGATGGTGTGTATGAGGGTGCTGTTATTGCATCAGAGTGTGTGGGGTGTGAGTGTATACCCCAGTGGACTCTCATTGCGTTCAATATTGTCCGTCTGGCTTGGCACAGTGGGGAGCGGCTTAGGACGAGGATTACAGTCCTCATTATTTAGCGGCACAGGGGGCTGGTGTAGATCTCTGGGTGAGAAGGTCAAGTTATCACACCAAGAAACACAGCTGTATTCCCACACATCACACAGAACATCTGTGGATGAGCAGCTTTGCTTCTTACTGTGTATTGATGCAAAGCACAATCTTATCTTAAAATACTTTGTTCAGTTGTCTTGACTTATGCAAAATTTTCTGTATTAATATGAACGTAAAGCCCTAATTATATGCCAGACACATTGATTTTCTAATCTGTTTAAACAAAGATTAACTTTTTGGGTCATTTTGCCCCATTGGAGGGAATGTCAGGCATTCACAGCAAGGCGGGACCATCGAGAAAATGTGAAAGTCTAAAGTATCCTCTGTCAGAAAAATCTCTAATCTCTAACCTCTAACTAAGGTAAAACCAGCATAAATGTACTATCAGAGATGGAGTTATTGCAAAGGGGCATATTTGTACCCTATTTATAACAAAAAATCAAGATGGGATGTATGCAGGCAATGTGACTGAAATTAAATATGAAATATGGTACTGTTGTGTTCAGTAGAAAAAGATTCCAAAAAGATACCAAAAATTTACCAAGGATACCTTTGCAAAAGGAAAAACTGTTTATGTGATAATATATGATAAGTATCTGAAACACTTCTGATGCCTTTGGTAAGAACTTGAGTATCTTGGAATTGTCTGTTTAAAGTGACTCACACTGTATCTTTTTTCTCACAAATGCAATTAATTTAATACATTTTAAGTGTTGTATAAATGTCCATATGCCTTTTGGAACAGCTGTACAGGTCTAGTAAAACTTAGTGCAATTTTTAGGTTCCCCATTTAATTGTTAAAGATTTTTAGGGTATAAGAATGAGTCTTCCATGCTATGGATCTAAAGGCACATTTAAATGAGAATGATTTATACAAAATTGAAAAAGACATCTTGAATATGTATATGTATCATACTGCTCAGAGCAAGACCTTTCATCTTAGTTTATACTTTCATATCCGATGTCCCAGTGATTTTCATTACACAGACAACTGGGGGGTGATCCTAGACCACTACTCTTACTCTTTGGTATGTGAAGTATGACTATTGAGCAGCTGGCCAGGTTTAACCCCAGAGAACCCCACGAAGAAACCCATGGAGTATGAATGCTCTAATTAGGTCTAATCTACCAAACAGTTGCAGCAGTCACCTGGTTTCCTTGTTACCCTTCCCAGTGGTGTTTTGGCACGTGTTTCTTGTCTTGATCGTACTTTTATTTAATTAGAGAAAGCCTGTCTTTGTACGGCAGAGCTACATCCTCTAGCATTCTTCGTGTCATGCATTGATGAATCATTTAATGTCCAAAGTGCTTTTTAAAAGAGCTACCTTTGAATGAAAATCTATTCAACATTGTCTAGAGACTTAGAAAATGTATGAATCGCAAGTCTTCACATGTAGGAATATTAGCCTCATTTAAGAAAAAAAGGCAAAAAAGGCCTGGAGCCTAATTTGTAGAAAATGATTATATTTAAATCACCATATGGACAAAAATAAACAAAGAGAAGTTTGGAATGCATGCTGTGACTGTTCTTACAGTGGTAGAGTAGGTGTTGGCATCATGTAGCCCAGCCTTGGCATGTCTTATCACTGCTGGTTTATTTCGAACAGCACGTGCCAGGCACAAGAACGCCCTGTTTGCATTCCTCATGAGTCGTGTGCATCGAACTGCTCTAGCAGTCATGCAGAACAATGAGGCCATCACGCTTACCTACCCCTCTAATAGGGTCATTTCAATGGGGTTAAACTTTGTTGATCACAACATATAAGGTAATTAAGATCTAGTCTTTGTATGGACCCACACATAGGATGGTTGATATTGAGATCCTGTGAATATGTACTAGTCAGTCACAACATTAGAACCACTGACAGCTTCGATTATCTTCATACAATGGCATCTGTTAACAGGTGGGATACATTAGGCATAAGGGGAGCAGTCAGTTTTTTTGAAGCTCATGTGCAGGTGTAAGGATTGGACCAGATTGTGGTGGCTAGACAACTGGGTCAGTGATTTTATGAATTTTATGATGCCTACCAAAAGTGGGCCAAAAAAGGACCATCAGTGAACCAGCTACAGGATCATAAATGCCCAAGTGTCAAAAATGCCCAATGGGAAGCAAAGGCTTGCCTGCCTGGTCCAAACCCACAGAAGATACTGAAAAATGTAATTATGAATGTTATAGAAAGGTGCCCATGTTGAACCAGTCTGTTGGTGAATCTGCCTACAGTGAGCATGATATCAGAAATGGACCCTGCGTCAATGGAAGGAGGTGATCTGGTGAATCATGTTTCCTTTACATCATGTGGATGGCCAGGTGTGTGTGTGTCACTTGTCTTGGCAAGAAGGAACTCCAGGCTGCACTGTGGAAAGAGGCAGTGGAGGCAGTGTGATGCTCTGAGCAACCTTCTGCTGGGGAACCTTGGGTCCTGGAATTCATGTCTGTTACTTTGGTTTTAATTACTCAATCAAGAGGCTGTACAGGCTGAGCTGCTAAATATGATCTAAGGGTGTTATACTTATGTATTAGTTCTTATTATTCTTACTAAAAAACAGTGACTCTTTTAAATATAGATTTCATGGATTTATATGTAAATTAAATAAGTAAAAAATGAATAATAGCTCATTAAATATCAGTATCAATCAAAAAATGTTTGGATCAGTCTTGCCCTAACGGAAAAATCATACCCAATTCATTGTACTAGTAATAGATGAGGTGTGCCATGCATATACTAAAACAAGTAGTAGTGCAGGAACCTTGTTTATCTCTTTGTATTACATGTCAGACAACATCTTTAAATATTCAAATCTGAGCTGGGCTGTACGTAAATGCCTACTTCAGAAGATTGCTTTTGAAAGCCTTGTTAAAGCGATGCTCTGTGTTTGAAAACTATTAATAGACTCAACTTGATCTATTCCTCATGTTTGTGATCACACTGATAGGCCAGTGGGAGGATAATACTTCTCACTGCAGCTGGCAATTAGCTCAGACTGTTTGTCTTTTTCTCTCCCCAACAGCAAGACGCTGGGACTATTTTTGTCTTTTAGTCCTTTTATAGCATTAGTGTCAGCTTCTTTAATAGACTGCTTGGGACTGTCTTCACTGAGGGTGAAAATAATGCAGCCAGGTAATACAGTGGGGAATATATAGAGGGTTTTCATGGTAACTGTCTTATTCTATATAATTTGTTTATTTAACAACTTCTTTTTCTGATCTGGTGGTCCACAGAGTGCATGCCCTTACTAGGTGAAAAAGTCATGTTTTTCTCTAAGATTGCTTGGAGTTGTGTGACATAATTTGTTATTTCCTCTGTGAGCATGACGAATCTGATTAGGCCTATCTTCGTGCCCAGTGGATGAAAACAGTTTACAGACAGCTTCCCTTGCTGTTAGGCGTTCTCTCTGATCTCCACCACGCCCATGAGTTCATAAGGTCCGTGGGACAAACCCACATCAGCAATCAAAACTGAAGGCTCTAAAAAAGATAACGGGCGAGATAATCTGACAGGGTTTAGACTGACCTCTTCTTTCACCAAGTCCTCTTCTCCACTGCATGTCAGCTTCCTGTTTCATGCAGGAGACATGCTAGAATTCAAAGACCTTCTCTAAGGAAAGTCTATCTTCGTGACTCATTTCATCAGGGTGGTGATCTTCGCTGTTTAAATTTATGGCTGCGCTAATTTGACTTAATTTAAACCAATTTATATTCAACACACTCCAGTTACTTCACAATAACAGGAAGTTTGCTAAAGCCTTTAGGCATTTGTTTTAAGGACAGTGGGAAAGTCTTTGTAAAATTTTGATTTCCCCAGGGAAGCAGGTTTAATTAGGCATGGCTTTTCCTCGTTCACTTTAAAAGTTTGGGCAGCATTGAATTCTTTGGCAGCAGGGTGCTGCATACTGCTGCCGTTTCTGTGACTGACAACTTAACTATTACCATGAACTAAAACATACGTTGTCTTTTGCTGTAGTGGCTAAGAATGGCAAAGTGTTTGGTTTTTTCATTATGGCAGCATCTTTGGCTGTACTGCAGTGTATTGGCTCTTGCAAACTGTAACTTCCTCCAAAGGGTCATAGGAACAATAGACGGATCCCATACAGTTGATAGCATAACAGATAGTGAATGAGCCCTG
>JBBKCR010000016.1:11881830-11912177 GCA_037577295.1 Ladigesia roloffi
TGTGTGTGTGTGTGTGTGTGTGTGTGTGTGTGTGTGTGTGTGTGTGTGTGTGTGTGTGTGTGTGTGTGTGTGGTCTGCTTCTGCCATCTTTGGAGTAGGTTTATTTTTGTGCCCTGTGCTAATGGAAAAGCTTTGTTTCTGTGCTAGGTGAACAACACACTCTCAATGGGACATTGTTGCATAGCTGAATACATTCTAAAAGTAGGCGATGAACCACCGTATAAAAATTGTGTTTTACATTTGAATAGTCATTTTTTATTCATTGTAAGCACAAGTAAAGTCAAGGTATGTTCAAGTGGGTAGACTGGCTGATGAGCTTCCTGTACATCTTGAGCACATATAAAATGTAATTACTGCTGTTCTCGAAAGGAAGAATTGTTTTTAATGAGACTGACGATGGGTCTTTATTGCATTTGCATCAACCCAACAGTTAAAACACATCTGTGTCGGTCCTGTTTTTTCTGTTTGTTTGTTTCCCTGTCTGTTTAATATTATGACTTCTATTTTGAAGCATTTAGGTTAGCCGGCTGGTCACGTGTTGTGGCTGCACCTGATCCTTGTTTGGATGCCTCGTTTGGGCTATTATAAAGGTCTGACTCAGTGTGCAGCCCAGCATGTGACCATCGCCTCATTCCCCTCTGTATCCTGTTTGTTTATTCCAGTTTATCCCGTCCGGCCCGCGTGCCAGGTTTGTGTTTTGTTATATCTTTGTTTTCTTTAATAAAAACCCCTAAAATGGAGCACCGGATGTTGTCTGGTTCCCTCTCCCTCTCCCGAGGTAGTGAACGGGGCACGGCTCGCGCTCCGCCCCGTTACAACATCAGATTCATGTTCTGTGAAATTACGCATCTGATTGTGGAAGCTAAATATTTTAAAAATCTTCTTTGTAAGTTCAAATAAGTGTTAAAGTGGTTGTGATTATAGAGAAACTATAAAGGAACACTTCTAAATGCCTGTATGATTCAGTCTTTTAGATATGAAGATAGAGTGGTTTGATGTGAAATGCAAAAAATCATACCAAATCTGATTTCTTTGAATGTTATATAAAGTCAAGTCAGGTCAAGTAAGTTTTGTATGTAACTTCTGCCACACAGTACATAGTAAAATACCGAAACAATGTTTCATGGTGCAACACAAGAACAGAACAGAACACAAGATCACAAGTGCAAACAGGACAAAGAGCTCAAAAAAGAACACAAGCAACAATAACGACTAGACAAAACAATACAACATTCAGCACAAATCATAACAGCTAGGGTGAGGATACAATATTTGACGTGTTTGGTATTTTAGCTGCAGAGATGTGCAAAGTTGCACATAAATAAATATAACCAACATCAATATAACCATTTGTACTGTGCGGAGACACCAGAGAACCAACATTTCTTCTAAATGTGTTTATAGGTAATATTGATACACCACTCAGACCGTTCTTCATCCTGACCATATGCTTATGTGGATCTATTGGAATGCCCAGAAATTCCCCTTTAACATTTGTAGTGCAGGTAGTGGCAGTGAGTTTTCCATGTTGTATAAGATTTTAAACACTGTAGATTTCCAGCTCAAAAACTAAATATAGCATTTTTTTATATTGGGGAATGGTTTGTGTTTAGTATATCCTTGTTTAATTTGTGAATGATGTGTTGTTTAGTCCTTTTTTTTTCTGGAAAACATGTGGTTTAGTAATTGTTGTGTCACATGGTGATTTATGCTTATTTTTCTCCACACTATTCTTTATCTCTCTCTATCTCTCTTTCTCTCTGCCTCTCTGTCTCTCTAAGGGTAAACACTATGATGGTGAGCTTTCAGAAGGGGGAGAGTGTAGGCCTGAGGCTGGCCGGGGGAAATGACGTGGGCATTTTTGTTGCGGGTGTTCAGGAGGGCAGCCCTGCAGAGGAGGAGGGTCTACGGGTCGGCGATCAAATCATGAAGGTACAGCAGCAAGCCTCTTATGAATCACAGACCATTTATTTATAATAAGCAGGATAAACACCTTGGAGTTGTGAGGACCAAAAATGTCAGACCATTTCAAAACATTTGGAAACCTCATTTGCTCCACACCCTCTCAGTGGACTTAAAGTGAGACATCCACCCAGTATTTCCAACTCCTACACAAATAGCCACAGTAAGAATGGAGATTTCTCCACACATAGCACCTGCTAAAATGCACTCCACGCCTTAAGTGCAAAATGAATTTTTACAGAATTCTGAGGGTAATCCCAGTGTAAAACATTTATGCAAACATAAATGGAAATCTTTCATGCTTCTTGTGTGATGCACAAGGCCAATTTATTGCAAATCAGGCTGTGAAAATGTTCAGTGTCAGAAATGTTGGACTAAATTTCTGTAACTGTTGCTACAACTCTCCAGCTAGGTTGTGCTAATTCTTTTGCATCAACACATTATCTCAATCATCTCAAAGTGATATATGCAGGAAACATGTGAAGCTGTTATCGCACCTTTTGCAGTGGGTTTGTGTGTTTGTTCCCTGTAGGTGAATAATGTGGATTTTCGAGGCATTGTCCGTGAGGAAGCGGTGCTGTTTCTGCTGGAGCTGCCCAGAGGAGAGAATGTCACAATATTGGCACAGAGCAAACCTGATGGTGAGCCTAATGCCCTTTGCTCACGCAGCACACAAACCTCCTCTCATATATATCACTACCAATATACAGTACAGTGCAAAAGCCTTATACACCTGAGAAAATTATATTTAAAACCTTTTTAGCTGAGCAATATATGTATTTAAATGCTAATTATTAATAACAGTGTATTGTGAATGTGAAATATGAAAGCAGTGCGGCTGTAAAAATTAGTTTATTTTATATAACTTCTCAAACACAAGGACACTTTTTTATAAAATCCGTACTAATCCCATTGGATTGTTTTTCCTTGAACTGTCATTTTTTTTAGATATCATTTTTAATGATTGACCACAGCCTCAGACACACACAAAAAAAAAAAAACATCCTGCAAAAACAAGATTGCACATAACAGTGGGAACATTATGTAGAGCTTGTCCAACCTTGTGCCAGTCGCTATAAAAAGCCAGTTGTAGGCAGATCAGTGATGGGTCAAATGATAGCAGTCTTAACCTCAGGCTTCATTAATCACCTCTGCAGGGATTTGATCACTGCAGTTGAATGCCTTGGCTCTCTTCTTCTTCATTCCATTCTGATTCTTACTCTCTCTCTCTCTTTCTCTCTCTCACACACACATACACAGATACAGAATGTGTGTAAGAGTGATGACAGGGGCACCAGCTTGTTGCCCATCGGCACAAACCAGTCTAGGCCAGTCTTGACTCGTCCAAGACATTGCCCTTTTATGGGTATACATACTTGCACACACACTTGCCTCCCACATTGATACCAGTTCTTCAGTGGATATGTTATATGTTTGTCCAGAAAACTTGACTGGACCTCATCTGTCTGTGCACTGACCTGTGGAATAGATGAAAGGCTGTGTGTGCCCGTGTGTGTCTGTGTGTGTGTGTATGCTGTGTGTGTCTGTGCCTGTGCATGTGTGGTGAAGAGGTGCCTGTGCTGTGTGTTTAATGGGTAATCTGAGGTGTAGTCAGCCCATTCTAACGCTGTTTTAAACTGAACAGCCTGGTGCTTGTGGTGAATTATTCACCATGGAGACAATCAGCACCGACCTCTACTGTCAGCTCCGTCTTCTGTCTTTTCTCTCTCTTTTTTTTTCTCAGACTCTCCCTCTCTCTCTGGTGCCTCTGGGCTAAATGAAGGCTAGAGTCAGGGTTGACACTCTGCTGGCTGGCTGTAGGTTGAAGCTCATTTGGGTTGAGGTGGGACAGAGGGAGAGCAGAGGTTCTTCAGAGGGCTTATGACAAAAGCTCTGGACAAAAGCTATTCTACAGCACATTCAGCTGTGGAAAATAGGAACAGTGATATCTATTTTTCCTTCTAGCCCAACATAAAGAGTTGATAGGGGAACAGTATAATTAAAATTATTGTCATAATTCCATCATTTTAAAATTCTTAATTTTTGCTTTTCATGACAAGGCTGATGCTTATTTCAGAAATCAAGTTGGTGCAAGCTGAAAAATATTTATATATATATATTAATTTTATAACATTTAGGGAGTGTAAACAGGAGGTGGCCATTTTTGAGTGTGAGTTTTATGAACTTTGCTTTCCCTGTAAAATAAATGATGCATAATAATCAGTATTGTTGTTAATCAGTTACATACCTCGGCCAGAGTGTTAACCCTTTAAATTCCAGTTAAATTAACTAATCCTAATGATTTATGAAGGGAGTATCAGTGATTTTTATGCACTGTTATTTTTTTATGCAGTGACAGAAGAAACATAAAACACTCACACTCAGCGCCCTCATGGCCAAAAATGGCCACCCCCTGTTTGCACACCCCAAATGATATAAAATTAATTTAGATTAATATTTTTCAACTTTCACCAACTTGATTTCTTAAATTAGCATCAGTCCTTGTCATGAAAAGCAAAAATTCATTTTAATTAAGAATTTTAAAAGATGTGACAATTGCAATGAATGTCAATCTGTGAATTTAATATTACTGGTGACTTCCAGTCACAAACTGGCTGGTGATTCATTCAGATTCAGGTTTTTCAAAAGCGCCTCTTTTTACTTTTTAGTTTATGAGGACATTCTTGTATCCGGCCGGGGAGACTCCTTCTTCATTCGGACGCACTTTGACTATGAGAAGGAGCAGCCTCAGTGCTTGGCCTTTGCACGAGGGGACATCTTTAAGGTGGTGGACACGTTATATGACGGAAAGCTGGGAAACTGGCTAGCCATCCGTGTGGGCAAAGAAAACCAACTGCTGGAAAAAGGGATCATCCCCAACAAAAGCAGGTGAGCCTGATTGTGTTAAGGATGCAGCAGATAAAGTGATAGTTTGGTCAAAAATGTTTGGTTTCAGACTAGAAAAAGATAAATAACAGGACACTCGAAAACTACTTTTAAACCTAAAACAATCAAATTTGATATATCATGTAGTGACTGCAATTGACTAAAGATCATTCGTCTTTTTAACCAGTAATGGATAATCCAATTCTAATAGACACTAATAGGTTTTAGGTTTTAGCATGACATGTTGCAGTACCTATTCAAATGCATTCTCATGGAGTTTTTATATGTTCCACCTTACATGTTTAGGGCATTTATAACTTTTAGCTTTTGCATTTTGCTCTCTCTGCCTGGTTCCTCCTTTGTTTCATCATCTTCATTCCTCTCCTCTGCCTTCTCCTCTCCTCTCCTTACCTGTGTCTCTGTGTGAACAGAGCAGACCAGATGACTAATGTCCAGCACACACATAAGGGCTCGAGTGGGGACAGGGCTGATTTCTGGAGGCTCCGTGGCCAGAGAGCAGCCAAGAAGAAGGATTTGCGCAAGACTCGGGAAGATCTAAGCACTGGCCTTGTCTCCACCCGCTTCCCCGCCTATGAACGAGTGGTGCTCCGAGAGGGTAAGCTCCTGTGAGAGAGAGACAGAGAGAGAGAGGAAGAGAGAACTAGAACAAAGGGAGTGATAGATTTAGAAAATGGGGAGTGGACAGAGGGGCAGTATGCAGGGTGGGTCTGTGGAGAATAATTAAGCTGTATTAGATTAAGCCATGAAAGAGAGCTGTAGTGCTGTGCCCCGGTGTGGTGACATTTTGGACGGCAAGCACATCAGTTTAACGCGCTGGTGGAGGAAGCAGGGCTGATTAAACATTTAACAGCCTCATCAGACCAAACACTGTCTACTCCCAAAGCCTGTGGGAAGCACACTCACCCCCTCTCACACACACATAAACACACACAGCATGCATCACTAGTCCTATTACTGCTAATGGAGAGAGAACGAGAAACAGGCAGATACAGACAAAAAACTTTAAGAATCACAAAATAGCTCTTGCATAATTCTCTTATAAGAGAGGGGCTGAATTTGGGAGGGGATATAAGCATGAGAATTTATTGTGAGGGTGATATTAAGGCTAAGGTGAGTGTTTGACATCAAGAAATGACCAGCGCGACTTTTGCGACAATTTCATTGGGCAACATAATTTTTTCTCAATTTCATTTCATCATAAGCTTTTTTTAAACTATGTTTTTTAAAAAGCTTTTTGAGTAGTTTGTGTCGCAAACCGCAATTCTCAATAGGAAATTGTCTTTTGTGTCTTTGATTAAACAAATAAGTAATTAGTAATAATGGGGATACATCTGTCTAGACAAATGTACAGTTAGTCCACTAAGAAAGGGAGCCTTCATTTATAGATTCAACGTGTCATCACTCTTTTTATTCCTGGTTAACAAATAATATTCCTCAAACGTGATTCATTTATGAGTTCTCTTGTTAGAAGTCTGAACTTGATATCTCTTGTGTCCTGAAGTGTTCACCTATAATGAATATAGTTCAGACACTTCTGTGGGTTTCATTGCTTAATGATGCCTGTTTTTCTCTTTGCCATTTCGGTAGCTGGTTTCAGAAGGCCCGTGGTGCTGTTCGGACCTATAGCCGATGCTGCCGGTGAAAAACTGGCCGCTGAACTCCCAGAGGAGTTTATTGTTGCCAGTGAGTATCACTTCGGTCTGCTGCATGAAGCAGCATAGACCAGCTACTGAAATTTAACATCACTCTGCTTTCAGGGAGATATTCTTTAATCCCTTAAAGAGCTTATATTTGAGAATTAAATTTGTTCTTTTTGTAGTTGTTAATGTATAATGTGTAGTTGCTGATTAGCTGAATATGTAGCCAAGCATCGATTCTTTCTAAGTCTCAGTCATCAGCAACACAGTAGATGACAGTGGATTACTGTAGAAAAGCATCATTGACTGTCGTCTGTAATGTCTACACAATAGAAACAGAACCCAAAGATGCAGGGTCAGAGAAGTCTTCTGGGGTGGTGCGTCTCAACACCATCCGACAGATTATTGAACAGGTAATACAGACACACGCAAGTACACACACTTCATTTACTCTTTCTCATAACTGCAAAACTCAGATATTGGTCTGATAGTAGTTTCAAATGATAAGTAAAAGTACCTAAAAATTATTCATGACGTTTAATGTTTAAGATCTAATTATCTGCTGTTAAGTTTAGTTAGAGTGAAGAAAGTGGTGAGTTGAATCTGCTTGGTTCTAGACATGCAGAAAGTATTGCAAGTACAGCAAATAATTGATTAACCATCTTAAATGTGCCTGGTGAATGTGAAGAACTGCAACAAGATCTGTTTTTGTTACTGTTTTCCCGTTATATTTTTTCAAATGAATGTCAAATACCAGCTCTATTAAAATGTACCTATTCTGACGTTCAACATAAATTTCGAGGTTAAGTAGGTAAAAAAAATGTCTTGCAGTGTTCTGACAAGCTGCAGTACCCCTTGCAAAGAACTAAACTTGCCCATAATTTTGAGCTATTGTAGCATGCAAGCAATACCTAAAACATTATAATTATAATGTGTAGGTTAATGTTGCAGCTCTTTATCATGCAGCATTATATATACAGTTTTAATGGGCCAGTCTGGTGGTATTTTATTTCTCAAGATAAGCTAAATGTCAACAGGCTTGTAGGATGAATTTGTGTAGCTGGTAAGTGTATGTAACACTGTAACAATAGAGCTACTGAATCTTTTATCTTTTTTTGAAGTCACTAATAAATATTTTTAATAAACAGAACCAATACATCTTAGTATGTTTCAGGTATTCCTGTGAACAGCATTAGTAATGTTAGGTTTTTACAGGCAAGATTAGCTTATTCTAATCACTTACAGTATGGACTGTGGAAGTGGTTATCATCATGGTATGTTTATAATGTACACAATGGTGCATAGAAGAATATGATTTTTCTCTCACGACATATTCATGCTAGGTTAATTTTTACATATTTTATTGCCCACATCAATATTTGTAATGTCAAAAGATGGAACCAATACTGCTTGGTTTATTGTGTACATTATTTCCACGATAAATACATATATTACATGAACAAGAAGTAACTAAAAACTATTTATGCAATAGATGATTCACATGAAAAAATATGTGCTCATCTAAATCAAGAAAACTGACTGCGTTGCTATTTGTAGTACATAATGGATTAATAATGCTCTATCTAGGACAAACATGCCCTGCTGGACGTGACTCCCAAGGCCGTGGACACGTTGAACTACACACAGTGGTACCCCATTGTCATCTACTTCAACCCAGACAGCAAGCATGGGGTAAAGACCATGAGGCAGAGGATCATGCCCAACTCTAACCGCAGCGCTCGCAAGCTCTATGACCAGGCCATCAAGCTCAGGAAATCCTGCTCTCATCTCTTCACTGGTCAGTCCCACAACACCAAGCCCGATCGTATGAGTTGTGTATTTCCTTTAGGAGAAAATTAGTTGGCCTGCACAGAGCCATGTATAATGGTTTGAGATTCTATATTCCATTGATGAAGTTCTCTGAGCTCAAATTTGTCTTTCATTTTTATTATTATATTATTTTATGCAGCAGGCTTTCACAAAATAGAGTCTGGGTCAGTTTGCTTCAGGCCGCGGACAGACATGTAGCATTGTACAATGGCAAAAGTAAGTGGACAACTGAAAATCTTATTCATATGTGGTAGCTTAACATCTTTTTCCAAAACCATGGACATTAATAAGGAGTTGCAACACTCTTGGAGAAGGCTTCTTGGATGACTGCTGGAATTCACTTCCATTTAGCCACAAGAACATTAGTGAGGCTGGCACTGATGTTGGGTGATAAGGCCTGGCCCACAGTAGGCATTTCAATTCATCCCAAAAGGACCTCACATTGTGCATGAGGACATTGTCATGCTGAAACAGGAAAGGGCCTTTCCCAGCTTGTTTCCACAAAGTTGGAAGCATGCAGCTGTATGCTTCGCCATTATCATGGAAATCATGGAAAACCAAGTTTCCCTTTTTTTAGAAAAGAGGCTGATATAGGTCATAAACACTTTTAAAATGTCAGTCTTAAAGTCACACGAAGAAAAACAACTTGTTTAATTCTGAAAAATAAAGAGAGGTTGGAAAAGATCATGTAGAAATGAATTATGACCATCATGGGTGAATAAAACCACACAAATGAAAAGGGAAAAATGTAATGCAAGAAAAATGTATGAAATGGCCTGTTTAAGATTTCCCTGCACTGGAGCTAAGGGGCCCAGTCCGAACCATGAATAACATCCTTAGACCATTATTCTTTCTCCAAGGAAACTTTACAGCTGTTACTCCATGCATTGGGTAACGAGCATTTTCCTTCCATTCACCAGATACAGGTTAGTCTGTCAGACTGACAGATGGTGAAACATGAAATATCATTCCAGCCAATTCATTTCCTCTACTCCAATGTCCAACAGCAGTGTGCTCTACACTACTCATGCCAATATTTGACATTACACATGATACCTTTGTGGGTGGCTGCTCAGCCATGGAAGCTAAATCATGAAGCTCCCAACTAAAGGTTCTTGTGCTTATGTTGCCTCCACAGGCAGTTTGGAAAGCTGTAGTGAGCGTTGCAACTAAAGACATAATTTTATATGCTGCTATCTTTAGCAATTTGCACTCCCATGAGTTTGCATGGCATGGTTGAGCTGTTGATTTTCCACATCAAATGAACAGCACTTACACTTGACTGGGGCAGTTCTAGCCGGGCAGAAACTTGTGGTACACTAGAAGTGGTAAATGTCACTGAGCTCTTCCACAATGACTGACTAGGGAGTTTGCATAAAAGATTGTATGCTTCATTTCAAGCACCTGTTCACAACCCAGATAGGAATAGATGTCTACATATTTTGATTTTGCAAGTACTGAATGGTTAGAATGTCACATTTTCATTTCCATATTAAATGAGCTCTGATAGGAGTGATGTTCCGCATGCTAAAGATCAGAGATTCCAGCTGTCAGTGGAATTGCAGTTAGCTAAATTGATCAAAAGGTGAAGCTGAAGAACAAATCAAAATGTCTTGATTTCTCTCTCACTCTCTCTTTGTCTTTCTCTGCTTCTGTCTTATTCCCTCTCTCTCCTTTTTTGCCCACCCCCTCCCTTGCCACTGTTTCCATTGCTATTTGTTGTGCTAGCCATTATTGATCTGAACTCACCCAATGATGCGTGGTATGGCAGTGTGAAGGAGTGTATTCGGCAGCAGCAGACCCAAGCAGTGTGGGTGTCGGAGGGAAAGGTAAAGAGCGGCCGCTTCTCCTCCACAAAGCGTTCAGTGCATCACCACTCAACTTTCACTATCCCTCCATTCATATTTCTTCACATTATCCTCCTGAGTCTGCTCAGCTCTATTAGTCCCATGATTAATCTATATTACTTTTTAATGCATGCCTTCTTCTTGCAGTTAAAGTCATGCTAGTCATTCTTCCTGTTTTTTTCTGTGCTGTTTTACTGTTCATCTTTCTTTGGTGGTGCTCTACAGCTTTGTTTTTGTTTTTGTTCTTTTTTCTTTGTTTCGCTCCTCTCTGTACACAAGATCCATCATGTGTCTCTTTTAGCTGGACGGGACAGAGGGGGACCTTGATCTCCATGACGACCGCATGTCATATCTGTCAGCCATGAGCGCCGACTATCTGAGCATGGACAGCCGTATGGCTAGCGACTATGATGACACGGCTGACGAGGGCGGGACTTGCACCGATAACGAACTGGATGAGCCGCTGGAGCGGCAGCGAGTGTCAGCCATCAGCAGATCCTCTGAGCCTGTCATGCCAGAGGAGGTCAGAGAGTACACACACACACTCACACTCACAAACATACACACATAAACATATACGTAAACATCTATCATGAGAAAGTAATTGATATTACAAGATTTTCTTTATTCCGTGACATGTGTGTTCAGCATATTTAAAAGGCCACATATGGAAAAACTCTGAAAAAATGATATGATGTAGTATAAAAACATTGGTAAGGGTTTAAAATGTGTTTGCTCCTCAGTCTGTGTGATTCATGAAAGGAAATTAAGCTGCAAACAACCCTTTTTGAATTGATCTTTTTTGTGATGTCACAAAAACACACATTTGTCCACCTATTGACCATACAGCAGTTTTAACTGCCTGTTCATGTGATGTTATTAGGAGTGTTTCGTCACACACTGCTTTTTGAATGAGGCACAGCACAGGGCTACCAGTCAGAATGGAGGCTATTTCGTTTTAAAGGCACAGTAACAGAAACGGTCTGTTTAATTCTAAGGTCTCAGAGAGGATGGAAAATACTCATGAAAAATAAATTATGACTTTTGTTGAAACCACACAAACATCATACGTTAGAAGGAACAAAATACAAATGCAAGACAAACATAGAATTTGTGCCCCTAAAAATGAAAAATAAATATTTACCTCCAGAATATAAATATATGCAAAAGCATACACCCCTACCACAACACACACAAACACACACACACAAACAATCATTGACTGCTTAGTCAGTAATGGCAGAGGTTTAAAAAACCCACATGCCATTAACCTCATATCCCATTTGTGTACACACGCACACAACCACACACAACCTAACACTTTGTGGTTTGTCAGGGTTGTCTTGGTCAGCAAGATGTCAGCATTGCCTCTAAGGAAAGACAGAGGAGGTCAGGGCTACAGGGAAATACACACCATACACATGCACAATCATGAGAGACCACACACACACACACACACACATCCACCCCACCTACTCACTCACTGCCACTGTATCAGTTTCACAGACATCACGCAGAAGAGTCGTTTTGCTCTTGCTCTCTTGAGACAGAGGTGCATTTCGCTCAGTTACCCAACAAATGAAAGGCGTGGGGCAAAACACTGCAACACATACAGGCACCTTTTATTTTATTTGCAGTTTATCAAACCCTCAATGGATGTTTGTCAATGCAGTCTCTTCTGCTCCCTACTGTTCAGTATTTGTAATTACAGCAACTGCGTCCTGACTGAGAGGACTAGTGCATAATCAAGCATACTCAAACGTCTGCTCACCCTAGTAAGCTTCTTTAGCAGTACTTGCCTCTATATGTGATGTGCTTATGCTGTGTGCATTCGTGTGTGTGTTTTAAAGCCTGGATTCATGCTTATGTTGATAGCTGCTGGTGTGTCAGCATGAAGCCTTTTCTGTACCAACCCCTTGCTGAGTTCTTGCATGTTGTTCTGGCTGCTTGTCCTTTGACCCTGCCTGCTCCGCAGATCCTCAGGAAGTCCAGTCCAGAGATCCGCTTCCACTCTCGAGTTGGTGTGGCCAACAGAGATGTGCTGAACGAAGGCAGTCCACCAACAATGTCCACCTTCCTCCCCGACCCCTCCAAGGTGAGATCAATTTGTAACTGCTTTATATTTTAATTTTTTTATAGTAAAATCCAGACACCAGATGTGGAGGTGGGAAATGTGATCATATTCATCAGTAATGACTAAATCATATATTTTTTGCCCAATTCTGACTTTTTTACACATAATAATTTGGATGGAGTGAAGTTAGATTTGAGCTGAAGTTCTGTTTTAATTTAGATTTCCAAGACCAGATTTGATGACCACAGGTTAACACCATAAAATAATACATTTACTTTTTTGGAGCAAATAATAGTGGATCCCTTTATAGTCATTTATATAAAATGTGATATATGAGGTTGTTTTAAAACTATTATTCTCAATATTATACAGGTTCATAGACGCCTACAGCTCTGTTGGTCATTCTGGACATGTAAAATGCCATTATTCCTGTTGATTATAAAATATGATGTAAAGTACTATCATCTTTTTAGAATCTTTTTGTTTGTATTTGCAAAATAAGTTTGATGAAATTAAAATTTCAGTTACAAAAAGTAGCATTCAGACTTATAAAAAGTAGCATATGTGTTTTACAAGCCTGCTTTACAAGATGTAAAGCAAGGTCCTTCTCACTCATTCATGCTTAAGAACTCTCTGACCTGGCCTTTCTCTCACTCACGCCACCTATGCAGCAAGCCAGTGGAAATCTCTGGTACTCTACCGCCCCCTACAGTCCTGTAGTCCTGTAGCAGCCTTCGGACTTAGCCTTAGGGTGTCCTATAAAAACAGTCTGACCTGATTCACTGGGAAACAGATTATGCTTAAAGAGACAGAGTTTGCTGTATTTTGATGTTAAATAAGAAAATGTAGCATCTTCTCAGCTTGGCACTTTATACTCTCCCGAATTGTTTTTGTAGTTGTGAAATGCACATTTGTTTACATAAAGAGAAACAAGTTATTTTTTCCCTGGTGAAACAAATCAGTAGATCATTAGTGTGTGGAAGAGTATTATAGCACTTCTACAAGAGTATAGCAATGTGTATGGTCTGTTTCATGGCTGGTAATGAATTGATGGAGAAACCTGTTTATTATTGTTGTTGTTGTTGTTTCTGAGATTAGATCTTTTTCAAGGTCCAAAGGGAACCATCCATTAAATGGCGCACAGACATACATTTTCTCAAAGATCTGAAAAATGATCATGTGTACTAAGGACAATAATTTTTGATACATTATGATAATGATGTAACAAAGTCTTGAAAAAAAAAAATTTTCAATGCAGAGTGAAAAAAGAAGCAAATCCATTGCCAATGACGGTGTTCGCAGGGTTTTTAAAATATTAAAAAGTGTTAAGTAAAAGTGGTCAAATTTCAGGCTATTAAAAGTGTGAAATTTGCCTTTAGAGGTTTTATTTTTTTAAATAGATTGATTTTTTTCAGACTATGAGGTTTCCTAATTTGAGTGAAATACTATCTGCTAAAGCTTGCATTAGTTTGTTTAAACATAGGCTTTAGCTTATCTGGGCACCAGAAATGTGGACTCGAGTCATTTAGAGCTCAAACATTCCACATTTAGAGTTGCCATTTGTTTATTTAAAAAGCACTACTTCATTTTTTTCCACAAATTTAGTTCAAAATGTGGGAAAATTGCATGGAAATTGTGCTAAATTATGAAAAAATTACTTACTTTGTTAAGCTGTGTTAAAATCAAATAATAGCAGTTATTATTCACCTGTTAATGTAGTGGGATGCCAGTTTGTGAAGTAAAATCACCAACACTTACTATGCCAGTTTGTAATGCAATAACAGTTCATGCAGCGAATGCCAGCCAGTGTGTTGGAACTATGTCTTCATCTTCCTTGCACATTTTATGTAGTTTGTTTCATTTTTATTCACGAAGATAAATAAATGTTCAATATGTGGTCAACATAGTGAGACTGTAAATATACTCTGTTGTATGGTATTATTAAAATCTGTGTAAATGTTAGAAAGGTTGCTGATTAACACTTGCTACTCATTGTTGTGTTTTTTTAAATCCCATAATATTTCAAAGGGTATTAAAAGGTATTAAATTTAATTTAAGGATTGCTGTATATAACCTTTATGAGGGGTTTTATAAATATATGTGGTTAATGTTATAGTTCCTTTTCATATTAATTCAGAAGCATGATACACTATAGTAAATGTAAAGAGTACATGCTTGCTTGTGTTTCATGGGGAGAGTTCAGAATATCCCCCTTTAACACTACTACATTTGTTCATGTGCTGAATGTTTGCTGGATAGTACTTATTTCAGGGCTATTCTGTTCTAGTTCTGGGGAGAGTCCAGCACAATAGTAAACATGGTGTCTACTGCTGACTTGGCTCTTCCAGGACCAAAGCTGGATGTCCCTGGTTTAGTCAGTATATGGAGAGCTCTACTTACTCAGAGTGACTTGTCCCTCAGGTGAAGCTGCTGGCTCAAGTCGAGGCACTGCGCGGACACTACGACCCGTCTCGACTCTACGACCCACATTCCATCCACCCCGCCAGCAAACCTGCAGTCAACCTCAACAGCAACCCTGCAGTCAACTCCAACAACAACCCTGCAGTCAACCCCAACAGCAACCCTGCAGTCAAACCTGCCAGCAAGCCAACAACCAACCCTGCCAACAACCCCATCAGTCACGAGCCCCTCCGCACAAGCGACTCACCCTCCAAACTCCTGCCACCCATCACAGCCCTAAAGCCCTCCTTAGTGTCCCGTGCCTCCAGAGGCCAGGCAGACAGTCCGCCCCTCAGGGACCACGAACCTCCAGACAAAAGCCCTGAGGACCCATCCCAGAAATCCTTCATGGGCAAGGTGAGAGCCTTTGAGAAGATGGACCACGTTGCCCGAGCACAAAGGATGGTGGAGCTACAGGAGGCCCAAAATGCCAGGGTAATGAGCAAATACGTGAGAAAGCATGTTTCGACATCAATGTCCAGTTGTGCTTAAAAAGATGATAACCTATGAATAATCTGTCTGAATTTCTGTTAGTTGGAGTTAGCACAGAAGCACCCAGACATCTATGCTGTCCCCGTGAAAGCCCAAAAACTGGACCACAGTAGACCACAGCCTATTGGGTAAGATCCCAGTTTCCCCCTTGGGAGAAAGAATGTTTCCATGATGCAAAAAAGACACCCGCTTTAAGGGTTCCTGATCTGTCTTGTGCCTAACCCTTATTTAGAATCCTTCATTCCTCAGAGTAATGACAACATATTAAGAGTTGTATTTGGCCCATTCTAGTCTTCAGTTTGGGTTTATGTTCATCAATTAATGTGGTTATCCTAGGCAAAAGTACCAGTCCACTTGTATGACTTAACTGCAGCAAAAAACAAAACATAACTATAATTTAAATCTGCTAAGCAATCATGTTGCTGTTGTAATTCTAAATGATAGTTTAGGTACCCCAACCTCATCCTACATTGTACCATTTTTCAAAGACATGTATGCAACGTAGCATCAAATTATTCGAGTGGGTCTAGTGTTAGTCTTTCCCTGACTTCCGGGTCGGGTAATAGTACTGTCCGTGTTCGCAGATCCAGCTCACGGCCGGAGCCGCAGACCCCTCCTTCCAAACCACCGTACTTGGAGAACTGTCCGCCCTGCCCAGGCAAGGAGAAGGGTGATGAAGAGCACAGGAGGCTACTGGCTGACCCGACCAAGCGTGGCTACTACCCTGACACGCACAAATATCAGGACACAGAGCTGTAGCGCTGATGTCCGCTCCAGCTCCTCGCATTTCTCCACCATTCCACCAGGCCTCGGCCTGCTTCAAACTGCTGCTGACACAGAAGCCTTTCTGCTTTTACTTTTCTCACAGTTTTTTTATTTACTTTTCACTTCAGAGAACACTCCCTGTTCTGTTGGATAAGATATGTTGTATTGTTTCATCTTTCTTATTTATGGCAGTTCTTTTTTTCCTTCATGTGGAAGGAGCAGTTTTTTTTCTTGCCTATGCAATTATTTCAGTTTCTGCTGCAGAGCAACTGATGACTTGTGTGTCTTTGCTCCATGACAACCTTAAGCCTGCCATGTGCTACCTACCAGCTTTTTCTTTATTTGTTACTGTTTGTTTTTCATGCGAACCAGCTCCTCAGCCTTTGCATTCTGTCATTTATGATCAAGTGAGTGTATGGTTATATAATACAGTACACTGGATTTTGTTACAATGTTTTGAAGTGCCTTTTACTTTCTCACTGAAACAGAGGTTTGAGGACTTGACGGTCCATCCCTCTGGACAATAATATTCTGCTGCTCACAAGCTTCAAGGACAAACAGGGAAAAAACAAAAAAGACGACACCAAAACCCTTAATACTGTAATACTGTTCACCTGCCACCCTTGTCTTCACTGTTAGCAACAGCCAGGGGTGAAGAAGACTGTGGAGTGATGTCTCCCACAACCTGGCTGAAGTTTGGAGAGTGAGTGTGTGTGTGTGTGACAGAGAGAGAGTGAGCGAGTGAGATAGAGATTATATTGTGCTCTATTTGCTGTTGTCACAGCTATATTTGTTACATCATTCCCCACAGCAGTTTGTTTTGTTTGTAATACGCTTCAATTTAGGTTCTGTACCTCCACATATTGGTTAAGAAGTGCTTTAATGACTTATGAATAATGTTTTGACGGCTTCCGGTTTGTGTATATATACAGTGAATGAGTGTGCCCAATGGAGATTTCCATTCAAGGCCACTACTGTTGAACTTCACTCTGCAATACCAAATAAAGTGAACTATAATAACTATGTAAAACTTTGGCTATGTGTGCATTATATACAAATACAAGGGCTCAAAATTTGAAGTAAGAGCAAGAGGGTGGGAAAAGGTACTGTTTTTTAATAGATCGGTAAAACGAGTTGTGATTGGTTGTAGCGTATGAGCTAAATTGCATAATATTCACCACACAGTGATCAACGTACTCTACTAAACAGAAATACAGAATCTGTAGAATACAGTTCACGTATTAGTCATATGAAGTAAACAGGTGTGGATTGTTTTTTGCCAGAAGTTGTTCCAGGTGAGAAACAACTCTGTGAATCCAGAAACGAAACAAAATACACTCAGTGTGGCAGAATAGCCTCCATCATTTCAGATCATTATTTCGGTCGGCCCTCAGTGTTTTCCTGGAAGAGCTGGTAGAGGAGACTGGGCATTTCTGCTGAGGGTGCTACCCCCCCTGACCCGGACCTGACGAGAGGCAGGTGAAGGATGGATGGAACACCATGTATCTCCAGTTTTGCTCAATTTTTATTTTTTAACATCATTTTAACACAGCATCTGTTCTTTATACAGCATGACACTTTTGTGATGAAAACATTTCTGCCTTTTCTTAAATGTGCCACTTCGTAGACGCTAGTTTTTTATCCCCCACAGAGACAAAAGAAAAGAAATGATCAATTGTAGAACACATATGTCAAAACATGAAGGGGATAAATATTCCCTTATGTTCCTAGTCTATGTGTTGGATTTGAAGTTGTTATTTGGACAGATGCATCAAATCAGTGTCTATAATGCCAATAAAGCCAATGTATTTACTATCCATAACATGAACCTGCATGTGAGATTTTTTATGTATGTTTTTATAAGATGATCATGGCAAAATAATGATAAATCTCAAACAAAAATATTTTCTTGAATACTACCTCGGCTTGCAATGCCTTGCATGTGCCTCTCCTCCCTGTGCGTACATTAACACATTTAAGGCCAACAGATTTCAGAAAACTGTCCTAATGTGTATCACTTTAGCCACAGTTTACAATTTTCACATATGTCCAGCTGGACAGAATTGTCTTACTGTAAAGAGTCCACTGAGTGACTCTTCTGTTCATGTTAACCTAATTTAAAATACATGTATTTCATATTTTATTTACAACACAGCACATGCAAACAGCAAAAATTGATTCTGGTGTGTAAATAATAATGTCACCTTTAGGCCACGTTAGCTTTAGTCTGCTCGTGTCCCTGAGTGCGGTATGAATGGTGAAAGGCGATTCTGTCGTGGAGCACCGAGATGCTGCTTGGCCCTGTGATCCGACTCTTTTCCAGCGACGTGTTGAAGCCGTTATCTCTGTACATCCCACTTCTTAGAACGTGCTCTGAAAATTTCCGCTGACTTCCATGGAAGGTTGTCTAAACAATTATACAAGAGTTGATTCTGAAGCTGATACTCAGGTTAAGACCAAAAACACCACCATCTGCTCAGGGCGACTTACCGGCATTTCGTGGACTGTCGGCTTCTTACTTCCATAAGTCTGGTTGGATGTTTGGTACCGTGGATGCACCATCTTCTTACTGCAGTGTAAAAATTGCAAGGCACTGGTAAGTGAGGCTACAATTACATTATCATTTAGAAATCTACATAGAAACCTACAATTTGGGAAAACATGGTGAAAGCATGGCCAGTATTCAAATCCTTGTCTTAACACAAAGCCCCTCCTCACACTCATATATGGTTAGAAAGAATAAATATTACTAGTCAGTTAATAAAGTCTACTAATATTAAGTGGCTGCTTATAGTCACCACACCACAACACACAGTGTGGGGAATGTGAAATTATTTCGCTGCATTGAATTCATTTACCAAGTAAAGCAGTGGGCAGCCAGCGATGCGGGCACCCAGAGAGCAGTGTGTGGACAGTACATTGCTCAAGGGTACATCAGTAGTTCCAATAGCAGTCCTGGGATTCAAACCCACCAGCTGCCCCAACACCCCCAGCTGCCACTACCAAGCAGATTACTTAGTCAGCATGGTCAGTATAAATACATTTATTAATTTAGAATTGTACTTGGAGAACGATATTAAATCTGAAATATGTCAACCTGACCACACTTTCCATGCACTAAAACATGGACTGATCTCTAAACAGTCATTAACCTTGTCTCCGACTGACAAGCAAACACAACATATTTATATGGCAGCATACTGAAGACAAGTAAATTGAAATGTACTCGTTACCCTCTTGTTATTATGAGATGGCATTTCATGATCATGAAGTAAACCACCTCATAAAATTACCAGAAGATCTCAATATGATTAGGTCTATAAAAAGTGGAATGCTAGGCCCAGTTATGGGAAATTTACGGGAACATGATAGTATGTTGTTAAAACACCCTATGATTGACATGTTTCTTCTTAATTAGTGGATATTCTTATGATGCATTTCATTTTGTGTCATAACATCTTGTAAGAACAACATACTATCTCATAATTACGTGTTTCTTATTTGAGGTGTTCTTTCTCAGAATTGACACATCATAATAAGAACACACTGAGATTAGTAACCCTGTTGGGTGTGTGTGTGTGAATGTACAGTCAGGTCCATTAATATTGGGACAGCAACACAATTCTAACCCGTTTGGCTCTGTACACAACCACAACAAATGAAACAAATAAGAAGTACTTTGTATATGTGCTACCCATTTTTAAGGGGCCAAAACTAATGTGACAAATTAGCAATCATAAATCAAATTTTCACTTTTCAATACTTGGTTGCAAATTATTTGCAGTCTATTACACATCTGGAATGAACAGACATCACCAGACTCTTGTTTACATCCCTAGCAAAGGCGGAGTGTTGTGGGGTGGCCCACGGTGAATCCTGGCTACCTTACTGGCAACCCCAAGCATCTCATCACAGCCGTTGCTGGGGTTTTTTTCCTGTACTGGGAAAAAAACTTTCTACACTTTTGCTGCGGGCACACATTCCAAATATTGTAGCAGTGTGTGGTTTAGGTGCCTAAAATAAACCGACCGGCCAGGTAATTTTTGGCCGCGGAATCCCGTCAGACACCCTGCACAGCAGATATTTCAGTGTAAACCTGGCCCAGCAGTACATAATTAGTTACATTAGCTTCTAAACTGTTTACCTGTATCCTCGGAAGCAGTCGGGGTGGTTGAAACGGCTCGGAAGGTTTTTATGCACCTTGTAGACATCACTGGTGCTCATTACAGGATTTTTATCGAGCGTGTTGTCTCTTTGCACGTTCTCTGAACACTCCCCGTCCATGTTCGAAAACCTTTATTTCTGCGTAGGATGAACCTTCAGTTTTATTTCGGAGGCCTTGCGTTCTCCTCCTGTACTGGTTGCTACCAACAGTGTAACCAAGTGACGTCATTTGTCTCCCGAGAAGCAGCTCATTTGCACATTTGTTCATATGGAGAATTTACACAGATAAGTACAAAATACTGGTTTAGACACACTACATGGACAAACGTTTTGGGGCGCACCTGTTTTTTAGGGTTTGGTCAAGACACATTACTTCTAGAGAAGGGCAAACTTAATGCTCAATCATTCCAATGTATTTCGGACAATGCCTGAAATTCTGTGGACATATATTGGGGAATAACTTTTTCTATTCCAGCAAGACTGGTCCCGAGCGCACAAAGCAAGCTCCATAAAGACATGGTTGTATTAGTTCATTATGGAAGAACTCGACTGTCCCGCACAGAGCCCTGACCTCGACAGTGCTGCCAACTTTTCCTAAGACCTGAAGTGAATGAATAAAATATTTCAGAGTGATTTAAATGTGAAATCGTTGACTAGGGATGTCTGTAACATAGAATGTAATATAGTCTTTTATTTACTATTCAAAACCTAAAGTGATCCTGTATTGTAATATTGAAAACTGAGATTACATCTCAGGAAGTAACTTTCTGAGACAGATTTGGGCATCAATGTGAACAAAACTGTCAGTTTCTCTGTAAAATACTATTTCTTTTAAACAATAAATACATCTTAATCTTTAAAAACAATTGCAAACTGATAAGTGTTATGGTAATGTACTCAATGACATTTGTAAAAATAATCTACTATTTACTACCACCACCTCTCACCTTTTGAGCAGCATGATAAACATTATTTTCGGTCATAATTGTCTAAAAATTTAAATAGCATTAGAAGAAAATAACATAATTCAAAGATAATATCATCAAGCAATGTGCTGATAGTTCCTGGGTTTTTCACTGCTTTACAGGGGACTCAGAACCTGATGTTTTGGATCAGAACATTTTTGTGATAGTTAATTTTTGCATTCTAAAATTTGATAATTCCAGGTAAAACTATGGATTTTGTTCCCCATGTTAAAGTGTTACTATTGAGAGTATCTCTACTGGTCAGTGTGGTAGACAGCTAAACACGGTAAAATGTTGTCTTAAGTGATTTGTGAATTCAGATGAAATCATTCCCCACCCCTAAATGTGCTGGTAATAAAATTTTTATTCTCAATGATACTATTAATACAATAACAATGATAATATATAAATAAAGGTTAAGAGGAAGAGGAATACAAAATCTTTACCATATAAACAGGTTGGACCAGGCTCTCATTCATCATTCTGATTTGTAATTTTTTTCACAAATATTTAGGTACACATATCATCACTGAATTAACTGTTTGGCCACTTACAGAACTATGTAGAGCAATATATGGGCTGCATCATAAACCAGTGTCCAAAACAGCCATGTAACCCAGACTGGCCAAACTAGGCTTAAATTGATCAGTCTTATTTGTGAATTTTCCATTTTTTAAATGTTCAGTCTGGCATAAATCACTGTGTGTGTCAGGACAGTGGAGGAAAAGCAATGTTTTTACACATAAATAATTTGAGCCTAATATGATTTGCCCACTCGTTTGTGATATAGGACATATTTTGCGATACATATTGCTATGAGTGGCCAAACAGTTAATTCAGTGGTGATATGTGTGCCTATATATTCGTGGAAAGAATTTCACAAATCAGACTGATGAATGGGAGCCTGGCTGGACATGTTTTGGGTATGTTGGATATTTTTGTTATTATCTGTAATAAAAATACAGATTTTAATACCAGCAAATTTAGGGGTGGGGACTGACAACATCTGAATGAACAAATAATGAAAGAGAACATGCCACCATGTTTAACTGTCTACCGCATTGAACTGTAGAGGTACTCTCAAAAGAGTGGGAATCGCAAAGTGCAAACTATCTTTACCGCGGTTGAAGGGTCTAAGGAAAATGACCAAGGTCTTGTATGTATGTGATTACATATATTACACGTCATTGGTTTAGGAAAAAATATTGTTTTTCTTTAATGCAGAATTTGATATAATAAGATACGTAAAACTGATCAGTCAAGTAAGAGTATTTATTAAACATTTAACACAGACAATAAACAATCAGCAATCCATTAATTAGCAGTAGTCATTAAACTAAAAGGCAAAAAAATATGGTGGTCTGGCAAAAATGACAGTCATAAACCCGTTACTTACCATCTAATTCAGTTTGTGTAGTAATTAAATAGCCAATGAGTCCATGACAGAATATTTCCAGGGTAACATACTTTTTTTGAAGAATAATCTTAAGATACAAGTTGATATCCAACTTATTGTTTCACCTCATCTGGAACCCAAACATGAAAAACAAGACTTTCAGCTGGATTTCAGGAGAAACCAGTCACTCCCATTACATGTATCCATGCAGTAACAGAAATAACACATAGGTAAAGGAAGTTTTTCTTCAGGTTCTTTCAGTTTTACTCCAAGCCTGCAGTCGTGGGGTCTTAGCGCTAGTTGCCCATCACCTGCCACAGTGCATTATTACTCACGGTACGAGTTTGAGGCAGGCCTAGCGCGTACCAAAAGTAATAATGAGCCGTGAAGCAGGCAATTCCTCCTCCGTGTGTATTCAGACCTGTTCAAAGATGGATTCCTGTTTTAAAAAAAGATAAATTGCACACAGGTTAAAACAATTACATTGTTTTAAATTATTTAATTAAAGTCTGAGCTTCATCAATGTCTATTGTCTGAGAGAATAAAAAAAATAAAAAAAATCAGTGCACCTATACATACATGTGGTCTACTAATGCTTCTAATGACTAGATATATAAATAGATCTATTTTCTTTATAATACTATATATATTACACTATATCATGTGATTTGTATTATTTAATTATAATATTATATTACACTTAGATAGTGTAAATTAATATCCATTTTAGGTCTATATTGATCGTCCCAATTTCCTAATGCCGTTTTAGTAGTTTCTTCAAGGCAAACATTGAGAAAAATGTGCAGGAATATATGAACTGTAGAAAAAAAATTACTCCATACTCTCAGAAACGTACATAAAAAAGTTGCCAAGCGATGGCGCTATTTTCCAAAAACTCAGAAATCATGAGACTGAAGTCTAGCTTGTGTTCTGCTCACCGCTGTCTGCAAAAGTCAAGTTCCTCAACTTTTATCTTATTACTAAGGTCTATATTTTCTCTCATGCCTTAAAAAGAGAAAGGCGTCAACTCCCATTTCAATGACGTCACTAAAGTAGCACTTTCCAGTGTTTTTCCACCCGTATTCCAGAAAGCCCCGCCTTCCTGAGCCGTGAATGGCCAAAAGTACCCCACCACTCGCTCAAGGATTGGCTAGTGTTTTTGACAGATGAACAAACTGACCAATCCCTGAATAGGAAACGCGGTTGTTCCGGAATACGGGTGGATAGCCAAAAAGAAGAACGTCGTAGGAACCGAGCAGAGAATTTCACGCAGAACGGAGTGGTAACTCACAAAAAACGACATAAAAAAAGTAAAAAGGGGAACGAAACTCCCAATAGGGTGTTCACAAGAAGCAGAGAGACACAGTGTGTCAGTTATTTGTCCAAATGTTTCCAAACAACAAAAAACGTTTAAAATGTGATCCCCTAGTTATGTACTCTACCTGCTGGCATCTTCAGTCGCTGCGCGTTGAAGTTCCAAACTGGGGCTCCAGGTCGGTCCTGGAGGTTCAGGACGGCTGTTCTGTGCTCCCTGAGACGGAGCAGAGAGAAGTGAAACGCCTTTGTCGTTGAAGAGGTTCTTTTTATTCCATCTTCCTGTGGAAGCAGGGACTCGGGACGGTCATTCCCAAACCGGAATTCCTGTGTGTGTTTGGAGCTGATAAAAGTGCTGAGGAGAACAGGCTCCATCCTGCTAGCAACCCTCACTAAGTCTTCATCCACAGCCCTGTCCTCAGACCTGCCATCAGGACACGCTTGTTTTCAAAGTTATTGCTGGCATATTTGCAGATCTTTATTAGGAAAGTGTGGAGAAGGGCACTAGTTGTGCTTATTCCTCAAAAGCCTTTCAAACGTTCTAGCCTACTGAATGTGTTCATGATATATCTATCCTCCCTAGAAAGTGTTTTCCATATAGTTTACTTAATATTTACTTTACACTAATAACATTACACTGTTAAAAACTACTATTTCTACAATGAAAATCAGTGAATGTGTACTTGATTTGATGATCATCCAATATATATTTGTGGAGTTTGCCAACACTGATGCAATGTCTACTTATCATTAATCTGAGTGGATGTGGTATTCACACCTATGTGTTAGGACAGAATAATTAACCTTATGTGCTATTTATTTAATAGAGAACAAAGCTAACCAGCCTGCAACAAATGTGGAAGAAATGTGGCTTTGGGGAACAACCAGGCAGGAAAGTTAAATTTATGTCTGCAGGACCACATAAGGAGAGGGGAAAGCAATGCAGCATTTCCTGCACAAGAGGAAGCAGGACACGGCTGGTGGATGGAGATACAGGAGTGTGCATAGTCAGAACAATAAAAATCTCACCGGCTCAGGAAACGGATCTGCGTCAGTCCTGATTGACAGATTTTAGAAAGGCCAAACGGTGCCAAGCCCACGGAGGCAGGACAAATCACTGTTTCTTCCAAAGATCAACGAGTACAATGCTTTGTCCTAGCACTAGATTGAGAACAATTTTTTTCTGTCCTTTAAAAAAATTACATGGTAGATGCGGCCTGTGATGTAGAGTTATCGACAAGAGTCGAAGTCAGATGGTGGTGACTAACAATATTTTGCCCGCACACAGGAAAGCCAGTGAGCTTTGGCCTGACTTGGAGAGGAGCTGGGAGGGGATGTGGCTTTTCCAGAAACTTTCTTTGCACCAGGAACACGATTCCACCTCTGAGAAATTGCATGCAAGATGGTGTCTGCTGAAGACAAATGAATTTATTTACTGTGGATTGTGTAAATAAATGCACTCAGAAGCAGACATTTGGTTCCCTGACCCCTCCTTGCTAGAAGTCATTACACTGAAATTGCCCCCAAGGCAGATACTCTGCTCCAAATGTTTAGTCTTATAACACCATCATCAAAGTAATAACGAGGGTTTACGTTAAAAACTGAACTCTTTTTGTTTTTTTCTTCACTATAGTTGTAACTTTCCAGGATTTAAAAAAATGAAACTGCAGATACGATCTTGATACTCAGACGGGAAAGACACATGGGACTTCCTGGCCTCTTTGGGGCGAGCTCTGATGAGCCTGAGTGAGTCTGGCAAACATTTAAATCCATGTTTTCCAGCGGGCTCCACACTGCAGCCTCTGGTTCATCCTTTCACTTTGGGCAAGCCTGAACTAAACTGAATTAAAGGGGTTCTCTGATCTGTGGCTTTCAGATCTTTCTGCCTGAAATGCAAGTCATTTTTATTCATTGCTTTTTCCCAAGCTGTAGTAAAAGACCCACTTTGGAATCCCAACATCCCAGGAACAGGCATACATTAAAATTTGATGGCCAACCATCAAACATGGCAGCTTTGTTTTTATTTGTATTTTAGATTTGAACACTTTCCTGCAATAAAATTCAACATTCCTTTAACTATTTCACTAGTGGTAGTAGTAGTTTTTCAGTATGAGACTCAACATTTACTAGTTCACAGCTAACTCACTAAGTTCTGAAAAGTACATAAATATGCCTGCTTGGGTATAATGTTTCAGTAGACCTTTTCTTTTATTTTTGCTTCATTATTTGATCTAATTCACTTCATGCTTACTTAAAATAACAGTATTAATAGACTGGCCGACAACAGAGTCAATCAACATACAATAAAAGCCTGACATTTGCCTCAGACACTACCCCCCACCCCACCCCCCACAAACATATATATTTACATGTGTGTGTAGGTATGTTTTATAAAACAGTATTTTTAAGCTCTACTACACAATCAGTGTTGATCATCATTATGAAACAGACGGTATAAAAGTTGAATCCAGATTCAGCCCCCTGATCTGATGAAAAGAATGACCCACTATTGGGAAGGAAATGAATGCTGAGAGAAAGAGGGCGCTCAGGGAGGGGTATGGCTGTCTTGTGATATTAGGGTGGGGTTGCAAAACATATCTTTAAAAAAAAAGAAAGAGAGAAAAAAAGAAACAAAGCTATTCAGGCTTGATGGACTTGTTTTGAATTCCTCGGCTTCTGAGAGGTACTGCATTCCTTAGTTTGAAAATAAAGTCCAGAACAAATACAGGAAGTGATGTAAGGAATTCTCTTCTTTATCTGGCCTTCCCAGTCTTCACCTGCTGAACTAATTACACCCCTTTCCCCTCCCGAAGCCTCCTCCATTTTGGGCTCTCCGTCTGCCAGACCCCTGTAGTGACCCTACAGGAGGAAACCATTTGTCTGAGCGGCTGCGCTGCTGTCAGCCAGCCACTGTTCACAGCCTGAACTAGGGTCTCTCCCTTCTTAGAATGGAAAGACTGTAAATTCTACCTTTATTTACAGTGGGGACTCTCAGGAGAATTTGAGGGTTTGGAGCATGAGGGGCGTAAATGGCATTTTCAGAATTCAGAAGCTAAAACGAACTTTTCATTGTTAATAATTTTCATTGTAGCTCTTTTTTAGCTTTTATTTAAAAAAAAAAAACCTACTATAGTGACCACATTTTGTATCATTTGACAGAGCTCATCTGCCCAAGACGTCACTTACACCCCTTATGTGCTCCAAACCCTCAAATTAACCCTTACCCCAGGACCAGCTGAGATATGTTCGGCTCCCAAAGTTTGTTTTGCATGGGTGTTAGGGTAGCTAAAAAAGTAATAGCAGTTAATACCTACTAATCAGCATTGTACAAACTGCATGTCTGAAACATCACACACACTTATGTTGTTCTAGCACAGTAAAATGTACAGTTGAATTAAAATGCATAAAATGAATGAAAGTACATCACATGACTACAATTACCGATAACAAGCCTCTTGAAGTGTAAAGTCTGTCCACACTTTGACTGTTTCTGAAGGTATTAGAGTGTTATGGTGTGTCAGAAACCACATAAGTAAGTCTGCTGGATATTACTTAACAGTTATGTGTGATGGTTTTTCCATTGCTTTTCCATTTTAACAGTACATTACTGAGATTGAAGGGCCCACATCCTCTTTATAGATTTCTAATAAAAGAGGTTGTAGTTTACAATGTTAAAAGTTTCAAAAGTTACCATTTACCCAACAGTCCATCGGGTCAAAAACAGCTCATTTTGAACTGACCGTTTTCATGATGCCACCCATAAACTGGTTTTGGTGTGTTTCTTTTAAATGATGCATAATAACCAATCAGAAC
The DNA here is from genome assembly GCA_037577295.1 of Ladigesia roloffi. NCBI lineage: Eukaryota > Metazoa > Chordata > Actinopteri > Characiformes > Alestidae > Ladigesia > Ladigesia roloffi. The sequence continues at coordinate 11,909,457 of JBBKCR010000016.1, forward strand.
AGAGGACAACTACATATCTCAGCTCTTAAAGGTACGGTACATTAACAAGAACAGCCTTTTATTCTAAGAAATAAACAGACATCGGAAATGAACTCTTTAGGTGAATATATCCACATATACTGCGAATGGATAAAACAAAATTCTAGAAATGTAGGACACCGGGCATTTCTGATAATACATATTACAGGAGTGCCAAAGTCAGGACAGACAAAATATTACTTTATTAGCTACATTAGCCTTGTTAATGTAGTGGGACACTAAAGAAATTCAGAACATACCTTGCCGGGTTGACCACATTCTGAGCAAGAAAGACATTATGTAAGCTCTTTAGTTAACTGTTAAGATCTAAGTATGTAATGAATGTGTATCGGGAATTAAATTAAAATCATGAGCATTACAGTGTCTTAATTCTCCTGCCACTTCCGTCTAATGTTTAAAAATTTCACATAGTTTAGTTGTTGAGATATAAAAGTCATTGATTTGATATGAGAAGTTTTATACTTGCAGATTTTTGCAACAAACCCACCCCTTTAATATAGTAATTTCATCAAAGAAGACCAATAAACATACAGTATTTTATGCGTTATGATCATAAAATGATTTTGTGGTAATTGTGACAAATCTGAAAAGAAATACTTTATTTCTTTTGCATTAAACTCTTCATAATTTCACCATCTTGATGAGCAATTCAGATTGAGCATGTTTTTCCACATCAAAACACCATAAAAGTACTATTTAAATTTTAACCATGTAACTGTACAGAACATCTGAAAAATCAGCAGATTTCCCCTTTCACTCCTCTTTATCAGAGGGTTTCCTGCTATTAAAGAAGTAAAACCATTTAGAATGCAATTCAAGAACTTAGGACCTCTTCAGATACATTTTCTCTTAAAAAACAATCAGTCAGTGTCTGTTGGTGTATGTTATCTGAGACGGTAGCAAGATGTAAAGGCTTAGTGCTATTATGGTTGGGGGGAAAAAATAACAAGAGTCATCCTTGGACATTTTTCATTATTAAAGATATTAATAACATTTTACAGTTGACAAAGTGAAAATATTTCATATACCATACGCCCTTTTTACTGTATGTGAAATATTTGCACCATTTGGAAATTAAGGCTTCCACATCCTGCACTTCCTTTGTCAGTTTGACTGCCCTTTGTTGCCATCTGCTGGTGGCCTGTAAATTATTCAGAACAACAGAGATCATAAAGAGGATATCGCGTCCGTATGGGTTTATCAGAAGTCTTTAAAAGCAAGCTGTCATTTTGATACATGGCAATATTTTTTTACAATGGACTTTAATGTGTAACATCTGCTTCTCCGTTAATTCTGTTAATTCCACAATGGGATCAGTTGACCGGACAGCAATGAAATCACAAGGCGTTCACACCTGATTTGGCAGTTTGATGTTTATGAGAAGGTCTTCAAGGGGAAAGGGAATTCCAAAGCACAATATAGAGAATACACACACGGCTCAGCACTGCAATATTCTTTCTTTATAAATGGCGATAAACGACAATAATATTAGTCTTTCGGAGCTGATTCAAACAGCACCCCAAAATCCATTAGAAATGAGGTAAATATTTGTGTTGAACATCAAACTCAACTTATTGTAAAACAATGTCAACCACTGAAAAAGACTCTGAAGAAGAAGAATCCTTGTCTTATGACTAGTTAAAAAAAAAAGAAGAAGAAGAAGAAGAACTCAGGGCAATAAGCAAGTGGCCATGCATAGGTGGCAAAACTAAAACCTTTAAAAAATGAATAATATCTTGATTTAAAAAATGAAAGAAAAATAAAGTAAAACCACAGGCACGAACACAACTGAAGAAGCAAGTTCAGCTGTCAGAGGTGAAAGGCTTGAACTTGCTGGAGGACTGGACCCCTAAGACTGGCACATACAAAGAGACAGGGCAAGCATGCATGCGCAGAAACACAGCACCAGCCGAAAGAACATCATCATCAACATCTACTGAACGGCACCACTATAGCTACACGAGACACGGCCACAGCCACTGACCCCAGAGAGAGAGAGAGAGAGAGAGAGGGAGAGAGAGAGAGAGAAAGAGAGAAAGGGAGGATGAGAGAAAGAGAGAAAAATAGGAAGAGTGAGAGGTTAAAAGAGAATAAAAAACAAAAAGGATTTGAGAGAGGGGGAGAGCTGGGAGGAATCGAAAGAACAAATACAAAGAGGTTAAAAAATTACGAGAAACGATTTGAGAGGGAGGACAGAAGTACAAAAATGGTGACATATGCAAACTAAAAATGACAGAAAGAGAGAACAAATAAAAAGGCAAAAATGAGAATCAGCATCAGTCAAAGAAAGAAAGGGAGAGAAAAAGGAAGAGAAAAAAGTGAACAGAATTAGAGTGAGTGAAAGAAAGGCAGAGGGAGAAAGAGAAGAAAATAAAAGACAAATGCAAGGAGAGAAATGAAATTCTAATATGAGAGTGTGACTAGCAGAGAGAGAGGGAGAGAGGGGAAGAAACGATGCAGAGCTCCAAAAGAAAGGAAGACATAATTAGAAAAATAGGACAGGTACAAGGGACATGGTAAAGAAACAGAATTAGATCTACTAAAAAAAGAGAAAGACAGAGAGAGAGCATGAGAGAAAGAGAGAGACAGTGAGTGAAAGGGAGAAAGAGAGAGAGAGAGCAAGAGAGAAAGAGAGAGAAAGTGAGTGAGAGGGAGAAAGAGAGAGAGAGAAAGAGAAAGACA
>JBBKCR010000016.1:11912277-11925677 GCA_037577295.1 Ladigesia roloffi
TGAGTGAGAGGGAGAAAGAGAGAGAGAGAGAGAGAAAGACAGAGAGAGAGCAAAAGAGAAAGAGAGAGACAGTGAGTGAGAGGGAAAAAGAGAAAGAGAAAGAGAGAGAGAGAGCGAGAGAGGAGAGAGGAGGTGTGGCATGTGTACACACATTACAGGGCAGAGTGAGTATGAGTGAGTGAGGTGGCACTGCTTTCGTCAGTGTGAGGAAAGAGTGAGAGCAACTATAGAGGTGCTTACCCGTGCAGCAGACACACAACCCTACGATCTGCCTCACACACTTCTACAAACAGTGCACTCAATGGGAGGGGCATTTGATTTCCAAAAAAAACAAACACCACTGTATAATATGATTCTTTATCAGTGCAAGCATGACTTGACCCCATCCCTCCCCTCACTCCCCCGCCCAAAAAAACAACAAAAAAAGAACATTTGAATGGTTTTCAATGAGCACATTAAAGTCTGTACTGATAAAATGTTCATAAAAAGTGTTTTTCTTTCTCCAGCAAAGGATCTTGTGCAGGTCAGGCATTGAACAGAAGTACACCGGGTACTATGTTATTATAAGTGAAAGCCTTCACAACTACGTGCACTTCACAGTCCTGTATCTGCCTCTGAGGACTACTGGTTGTACCTAAGGGCTCTGGTCTGATAGCAAGCAGCTAGCACACAAGGCTAAAGAAGTCTAGGTCCATACAAGAAGCAAGCTCAGCAAATCATCAGCACACTAATATAAAAAAGAAAGGAAAAAAATAGGAAACAAAAACCCTCATTCCGAGTGTTTTTTTTGTTTTTTTGTTTGCCTCTGGCCGTAGGAGGAGGAGATTCAGAGATTGCGTTAAGAATGGAACTGCCTGTCAGGCAGGCCTCACACAGCACCTCTCTGACTACACATTTAAGAAGGAGGATGTTTCGCGCAAGGACGCTTGCCCTGCCACTCCTGTGCCAGCCAAACGCTTTTAGGGATCTGCGAAGAAAAGGACAAAACAAAACAAAACAAAAAAAGCAAAGAAATAAACAAAACAAAACAAAAAAACAAAACAAAAATGACACAAGATGTTAGAGATGCGGCTTAAGAATATATCACACTATTTTATGACATTCTTTCATAACAACTGTTTCTCCAGATTCATATTATTAAACTAGTGCGAGAGAGAGAGAGAGAGAGAGAAAGCAGTCATCAGAGAGCAGCATAGGTACAAATTCATGAACCCTGACACGGAATGGAAGGAAACAATTTTCATATAAATCAAGTACGAATGGTGATATTTCCTGTACCAGTTTATCAAGCGCAGAATTTACAGCTAATGGCGTCTTACGAGGAAAACCATGGACAAGATTTAGTAACACAGCGACAGGGTGCCCTGTATGCGTTGAAGGCATGCAGTAACAGCTGCGATCACATCACTACTATTATCATAAATCACAAAGATGTGCTTTATCCTCTGTCCTAAATCGCCATGGAAATCTGTATCTAACAGTTTTTTCTCTTTTTTTTTTGTAAACCTATTTTGTTCACCATGCCAGTTGAACTAAGAACCGCATGCAGACTGTTTTAGCATCACTTACGCCCTCGCCACATGTAAAAAGCAGCACACAATCTTTTAAGCACATGCCACTTGGAAGACATCTGAAGCTTTCTAACTACTTAAGCTTGGTTTTCTGCTGCTGTCAGTAGGGGGTCGGGGTGGGTGGGAGTTTAGGGGTCGGGGTATGTAGAGGTTTAGGGGTTGGGGTGGGGTGTGGTTCAGCAGTTGGGGGTGGGAAGGGATTTAGGGGTGTGGAGAAGAGGAATTCCGGACAGCAGTGATTGCAAAGCTAGTTAAATCTGAATCTGTTACGCACATGCAAGAATTACTGTAGCTATTCTTTATCACACTTTTAGCATGAATGGAATTTCTAGGGCAAAGAAAACTTATTCTATTAAACTTATATTCATTTAAAGAAGTGTAAGAAAAGAGTACCTGAGTAAACTTTACGCTATTCCGTCCTTCTTCCGTGCTCTCTTGTCGAGTATTTACAGTCAGATTGATTTAGAATTTAAACACTTAGGTATAGAAGCACAGTTTAACTGTGATTAAAATATGAACCAAAAAAAAGGATATTTTCATGACAGAGGCTCATCAGCTTCAGATAGGGTGCAATGATGCCTTTACTGTCAAATTTTGTGTCTTCTGTAGAGAATTATACTCTTTATCCCAAGAGTCACATATTACTTTTGGCCCAGCCATGGACAAAAACACAAGGTTCATAGAAAACAATCACAATACCCAAAGCTATGATATGATATGAAGATTAAGCAGCCTTTTCTACCAGTGACTTAAAGAATACCGCGATGGCGGCTCTATTGCCTGTCTCATCCTTACGGACACAAAACTCTTGCATATTTCCTCTTAATGATACTGAGGGAGAAAGATGCAAAATAACAAAGCCTATAAATACAGACAGAAATAGTCCGATATGCTACATGATATTTTGCTCATGTAAAAACATCAAGTTCTGTCCACTTCCTTTCCCATAGGATGGAGGTGGTGTTTTTGAACAGCTTGTGTATACATATGTAACACAATGTCCTTTCATCCATTCTCTCTTATGCAGAGATAAATCATAAAGAGTCTAAAGTGAACAAGTCCTGCCTCTTTCATTCATGTCCTGCCCCACTGACCAGTCAGAAATGGTCTGAGGACATGGACGACTGGGAGAAGCTGTTCACTCTAGCTAGGCTGTTTTAGCTCTGTGGGTTAAATGTATGTCATGGCACCTTTGGAGTTAGCGTCGAAGCACAGCTTGATGTAGGACGTGGGCACGTATCCCTCCTCGTCCTCATTTCTGCGCACACGCGTCCAGCCATCGCCCTTGTCTTCCTCTATTACGTACAGCATCTCGCCCTCCGCCATTGGGATGGTGCCCTCGTTCTGGCCTGAAGAATGAGGAAAGAGGAAAGGAGGAGTATAAGCTGAGCTAAACTACTGGGAGCATTCAAAAACTTCTGGAAAGCAGACAAAAAAATTTGTGTGAGACTTAAAAATGTGCAATGTTTTCACAGTTAAAAGAATGTTGTTGTAATAGCAGCAATAATTAAGCTAATTTTATTCCATTCTTCAAGACTTTAGCTCCAGTGGAACACTAAAGTAGATAACGTCAGACACCAAACGTGTCTTGGGTGACAAATTACAGCAAGGGGAAACTTGTGCAAATTTGATTTTACACTCCACTCTTACTTTAATGGAAGCTCTTAGAAACTTGGCAACATTTGTTCAAAGAAGGTCATGGCAACTGCCTCCCATTCGGTTCTAATTTATTGTCAGCCACATCAGCATTTTTTCCTGATGAATTACCTAGGGGACCAGTCTTTAAATACTGAATCAGTAAAGATGATTAGATCCTTTTCCAGGATTTATGTCATTGCCGCTACCTTCAAAGGGGTAGAGTGCCTTGCATGTTCCTATGGTGGGTAAAGGATCTTCATCATCAAACTCGTCATCAAACTCAGTACTGCGGGACTTGAACTGCACCGTCTCCGTGCTGGGGTCCTCCGTATAGCTGCCATCCGGACTGCGTGCAGAAGACATATAGTACATACAACATTCCAAATGAATACAGAGAAGCTGCAGGTGACCACTGTGTGTGTCAGTGTCTGATTTTGGAGTACCTCTCTCTGTTCTGAGCGCAACTGTTGGGTGTGTTGCCTTGTGAGTCAAAGTGGGCACTCTGTCTCCGTTGAGTGCTCCCCTTCTCTAGAAGCTTTCTCTCCACGTCCGTCAGCCAGCCCTGGAGAAGACAGTGTCTCAGTCAAGTCTGACATCATTTCACTAACCATTTTTGCTGACTGCATTACTTTGGTAAAATGTATTTATATTTCCACAAAATGTAATTAATCAGCCAAAACATCCTAAGTGTTTGAAATCTGCCATATTCACTAAAAGACTAATGGGACAATCATAAACTCTTTGGACAAAAGTATTGGGATGCATGTCCATTACACCAAGGTATTTCAAAGACGCTGCATTCAAATACAAAGGAGTTAGTCTCCTATAACACCTTCCATATGTGGAAGGATTCCCACAAGATTCTGGAGTGTTTCTGTGGGAACTAATTAAATCTATATAGCATTTTCGAGGTCAGGCACTGATGTTGGACGAGAAGCCCTGGCTCCCAATCTCCGCTCCAGTTCATCCCAAAGGTGTTGGATGAGGTTGAGGTCTATACGGGCCAGTCAAGTTCTTCCACACTAAACCCATCCAGCTATGTCTTTATGGAGCTTGCTTTGTGCACTGTGTCCAAAATGTCTTACAGTACAAATGTACTACAGCATCCAGATTGCCCTTACTGGCCTATTCCAAACCCTGAGAGACAGGTGCGTCCTTTTGGTTTTTAGTATCCTAACAGACCAATTCATGTCCTGTAAACTGCATTCACAAATCAATCATTCTTGCCAATCGCATGTCATTACTTATGTTGTTTCCGAAAGTGTTCTCCAAAAAAATTTACAAAAGGATTTCATACAGCTAATCAACTTGTAAAAGCCTGTCCAGATAATGCTAAATGGAGGGCTATATGCCACATATAAAATTACATGTAAAATACATTAGGCTTGCAGCTACGGTATATAAAAAAAGATTTATATACCAGAGATGCCTTGGCTGATCAACTACGTTTGGAAAAGAACTGTGTGAATTAAATTTTTAACCAAGCTGCTCCTTCTCTTCACCTCATATTTATGTGCCTCGTGCTGAAGCTTCTCTATGCTTTGCTGCACCTCCTCTAAGCGTGGGTCCACACTGTTGGGGTCACCCATGTGAGGGTTCTTAATGTACACTTCTTTCATTTTTGTCAGGGCATCCCTGTGGACAATGTAAAACAAATATTATAATGGACCACATCAAAAACAACAAGATTTGCAAAGTAACTGTGAGTAAACCTGGCACTGATCCAATCAAGACAATTTCTGAATGTTTGTGGGCTTGGAATAACATCCTGCTTGGGGCCTTCCTACACCTACAGTCTTTTGTATGCAAAAAATAATTAATGATTCATTCATTTCGACTATAAAAATCTAGATTCACTGGACTCCGCAGAAATGACTGGATCAGATATTCCAGAACAAAAAGTATGATCTAATTTAATTCTGTGACAAACATAGCATTTTATTCCTTTGGCCTGTATAATGTTATGCTAGAACTACCTTCCCTCCTTTCTTTCTTTAAATTATATCGAAGAAGGCTAAATTAGGCTATCGGTCTATTAGACAACTGGGCCATTAAAAAAAAGAACAGATTGGTAACAGTATGAGCAGAAACTCAAGCTTCTGGTATGATTATCAATGTTTGAAAAGAAACAGTGGTATCGTGTTGTCTCTCATTACAACTCTAGTGGAAACAAACATGTGTGAGTCCATTCAAGCACCTCTGATCCATCTCTTTTTGGATGTCCTTGCTGATGTCATTAAGCTTGGCCTGCAGTTTCTTTCTCCTCTGTTCCGGTGGTAAGTGACTATAGTCCTCCTGGCCCGTTCCCTGAGACACACACATGCACACACAAAGTTAACAACTAAGAATGTGTATATAGTTGATCTTAATATAAGTTTAAAAACATGATATGTTCCGACATGGACTTTATACAATCCAAAAAGCAGAAGTCACAACACACTGAGTGTGATCATTATGCAGAAGACACTGACTAATTTAAAAGTGCTTTTCCTAAACTTTCCTTGATTAAATACACATATATGATGGAGATGTGATTAACCAACAACTGCAATTGTAATAACATCCGTATGAAGTCAATAGTAGTGTTAGCTTATGTTAAAAAATGACTAGCAAAGCAGTACAGAAAAAAACAAACAAAACCAAAACAGGCTGGAGAATGGCAGGACAGGTGATAGCAGACGCATAAACTTACCAGCTTCAGGGAGAGCTGTGCGTGACAACAGAAACAGAAGAGAGGAAATCCCAAATCAATTTAGCACATTCAGGTCAGATCAGCAACAGAGATGGATTTATGTTAACAAGGACTGGGATGGATCTGAGAGCCAAGCATGGAGGAAAAAGGCAAATCATACTGGCTAATGTCATGGTTTGGATGAGCAGATCTGATACCAAATTCTACAGGCTCAACGTTTAATGTCCCTTCTTATCTTACTTATCTTTCCTTGTATGTTGCTGGTATAACTACGACTTCATACTTGCACCTAACATACCTACTATATGTAGTGCAGGTACAAAGTACAGCTTCATAGTAGCTTCATAAATAACAAGTTGCAATTTGGGGTGTTTTGCATTCTCTGTGCATGTGATTTATATATGGTTTATCTTTATTTTTATCTGAATGCTGTTTTAAGATCTTTGGACTGCATTCTGTGTATGAATACTGCTATATAGATTCTCACTATCCTTATTAGTAGCAGTTAGTAGTAGCAGTAGTAGGAGTATTATCCTCCTGAACAGCGCTGCATTTCTCATGAACCCCTGCTCTATTTACTCGGCAACTTACCCCGCGCTTGAGGCTCCGCAGGCACTGCATTTTGTGTTTGGAGCTCATGAAGTCGTTGAGGCGCTGGCTGAGTGGTTCCTTAGGCTGCTGAGGCGACTGGGGGCCATTGGCCAGGCCTTCCGGAGAGGGGGACGTAGGGGGAGGGGGAGGGGGCTGGCGAGGTGATGCTAACAAAGACATAAGCTACAGGTGAGGGTGTGATGGAGCCACATTTAGAAATGGAGGAATGGAGAAGAAAGACAGAAAGACAAAGAGGTAAGAAGAGAGAAACTCACAAGTACAGGAACAGTAAGATGGCCAGAGGTTAGCACACAAAACATTCTTCCTGAGGCCATAATCAGGAATCTAATTGCTAACCTGAATATCCGTTCTACACTCACTGAGGTCACTTGGTGTACAAAAGGAAGCATCATTCAGTGCTGCAGTGCTCTGTTTTGATGAAGAACAGCAGGGCAATAGTGCTGGCTTTCACTGGTTTGTCACATAGCAAATGCTCTCCAGCCTGATAGGGGATCTGTGTGCTTGAATAAGTATGTTTTGATGCAGCTTTGTAGGGATGTACTCTGTTTACACTGTTCTTCCACAAGACTGAGACATTTTTCTGCAACCTCCAGTCCCTGAATCATCACCAGTGCAGCTCAATTAAAAAAAATATGGAGTGCCTCTTATACTGAATTTAAGTAAACTCACTATATATTCCTTATAGAGGGCTGGTTGGATGCATCCAAACAGATTTCTTTAATAAACTTCAGGTGGCCCACCAGTTTTACACTTACTTACAAAAACAAAATTTTGGAGGATGAATAAATGAGATGTTTAGAGTAAGGATTATTTGAATATTTTATAGGCTTTTAAAACCAGAATTAGACTCAGAAAACTATTGATCCCATGGGAAACTGCATAAATAGACTTGTTTTGCTGCAAGGTCATGTTTTTGTGGACCTTCACTATGCTGTGAAACTAGCCTGGTTTGAAACATCCACCCTCGCAATGCTGCCTTTCACAAAGCATCTAAAATAATACATTATTAAAACTTAAATAACACACTCTGACAATTATAATGCTGAAGACAAAGAAAATTCGTGAACAGCCGTACGACGCTGAAGGTATCTCCCATTCTAAACATTTATTCCACCTTAAAAGCTGCTCTCCAGGCGACGAAATGGCGCTTTTAAGCATTTAAGGTGGAACGAAAATATCAGCCAGCAAGTGGAAAAACCATATACCGAATACAAAAACAAATACAAACACTCTTCCCCTTTCAACAAATACAAATACCGATACAAATAACGGCCGCTCTGCACACCCCTAATGGGTAGGTTTGTTTTACTTTTACAGAAACAAGTAAGGGATCTTATTGGCTGCTGTTTAAACACAGATTGTGGGTGTAGTGGGTGTCAGTGGTTCTTGCCTAGAACTTGACTTAATACCAGTCTCTGAGCTGAAATCTTTATCCAAAGCAACTGTTCATTTTCACCCAGCCACTGTTTTACACTGCACCTCAGAAGAACCCACTCAGCAAAGAGGAGTCCTCCAGCAATTCTTTACCTTATTCCTCTTAATTAAAGGCCACAGTTTGCTCCGGCTCCTGCGTCGGCTCTCCCCCCGAGCATTCAGAAAGCTGGACTCCGAAACCGCTCTCTTCATGGACACACTATAATCTTCAAACTCCACGTCTCCTGGGGGCTCAAAACCCGACTTGAAGGTCTCTACCACTTGCTTGGTGTCCTGGGGTCCAAAAAAAAAGAAGGGACAGAATTATTTTTATTTCTTTTCAGCACTTTCACGATAGTACTGGGCTGTAGCATTTTTAAAAGAGATAGAGAGATTACAGCTAAGTCAGGAGCCTACATGGGTTTAAAGTCATTACATTTGCTCAAGGGAATGGTCTAATTCAGGGTAAACATTCCATTTAGCTCAAGCTGCTCCGTCAGACACACTGGATGCATAAACAAATCACCACATCTTCTTAGCCAAAGGGATGAGCGTTTTTCCATGTATGTATCAGTTTTACAAAAAAGGCTTGACTAATATGAACATACAGATATTAATACAGATACATAGTACAGATATTAGGGGGCTAAGAACAGAGAATCAGTACTTACATTTTATTCATTTTAGTTAGCCATTTAACACTGATTGCCAGGTGTTAACTGTGAATTGTGAATATGACTCCTCAGAGGTCACGTTTCTTTCTTGTACAACCCTATATCATGATGGTTTTGTGTTCATATTCACCAGGTCAGCCAGTATTACAGTCATAAAGATAATGTGGGCGTGACTAATATGTTCTCTTAGGGTCTATGTACTATGTGGAATTCTTACTGTCAGGTATGCTGTATACAGTTAAAAGTATGAAAGATTATAAAAGTGTTTTTGTTCAATAATAACTTGAAGATATTACTTCAGAAGCATTTTATTGAAAGGTACTATTCCTAACACTACAAGACACTTTCACAAGCTTGAACCCTTAATAAAACTGACACAAAGACTACTATAGTTACAAGGGCCTCAAAGAATATACGACTGCTGATGCTTGTAGTAATATCAGCAGCATGGACACAGAGAAATGTTTTGTGCGGTTTGGTATGATCATCTCTATCCAATAGCCTGTAGTCCTGTAGCTAAACCCTCAAGCATGCAGTCCATGAATCCACACAGAGGCTTAAATCCAATGGCGGTCAGTAAGCCACTTCAAATCTGCAGCAAAGGCAAGCTGCACGAGTCAATTAGTGTTTCCGTGGAAATTGGACCGGTGTGGCCTCGCCCCATCTGTGACACTTGGCCTGATCAGACGGGGCCACGTGAGCACTAACCACAGGATTTAGTCCTGCAGATCAACAACAACAGGCACCAGCTCACAGGCTGCCGCGTACTGGCCCACAGCTGTAAATTATTCATGGTAACCTGCTCTACTACATACAGCAAGGATCAGTGCTCGTTTGCATGAAAGTAGGCCACAGGCGATCGAAGTAAGAGTCAGCATTTTGCAATAATAAATTATTAATCTCTCAGATATATATAGAGTACTCATTGTGGCTGCTTAAAAAGGCAAAAAAAGAAACATTTCTACCAAAGCATTCATTGGAGAACATAAATTTTCTGTTTTATTCAGTTCGGTTTATCAAAAAATAATGCAGGTGCATTGTTTATACTACATTATAATAGATCGTTTTTAATTAAGCATCTTAAATTTTCATGTAACAGAGAAAATAATCTGAACAATTTTGCTGAACAAGCACCATTGGGGAAGATTGACTTAATCAGTTCGGTACAGAACGATACCATTAAGCTGCAGCCCATCTTTAGTACTACTGCAGCAGGAGAAGTTCACTTACCATTTTGGGCTCGATAGACTCCGCTGCCTTGGTCATTCCATCCAGGCACTTGCTAACGATGGGAAGCACCTTGCGCTCCACCTCTGAGTAGCACCTCATACTCTCCCCTATTCTCTCAATCCGTCTCTCCTCCATCTCCTGGATCCGCTGTAACAGACCGACACACATCCACATGGAGAATTCCAAATGTACAACCACATAATATCAGTCAACTCTCAAGAATTCCTCTAGACACAACATATGTAGACCTGTACTCTCATTACAAGTAATTATTGAAGCACGATTCACCAAGATGTTCTGAACCAGTAGTCTTTTATTTGTGCATTCATTTTACTGTAGTCCAGTCAACATTGTAGCAGAAACTATAAAAGATATATTTGCAAGAAAATCATAGTTTCTTATACATGCTAGATTCTATAGGTGAAATATATCTCGAATGAAACTATGCAAATGCATATTTTCTTGCCAAGGTGGTTTGTATTTATATTGTATTTATACTGTTTGCTGCAGTTCAGTCAGTGTTGTGGCAGAAGCTATAAAAGATACCCAGAATGAAAATACGCATGTGCATTTCGATTTCACCTCCTCTGCATTTCAGCTAAAGGTGTTAGGATGAGAGAATGAGAGAATACATGTGTGTGTGTGTCATGTCTCACCTGAAAGATGTGAGGGATAAGTGTGTAGTAATGCTCATGCTGGTCTTTATTAAACTTCTGCAGGTAGGAGAGATATTCGTTCTTACTGTCATCAGCTATCTGATGCCTCATCTGAGCTTGCTGCTTAGCCTGAGGGAGAGGCAGAGGAAGAGAGGGGGGGGGGGGGGAGTGAGAGAGCGATACAGTTAAGGTGGTATGTCCAACAAGTTGAGTTTATAAAGTATCCCTTGCTTGCTGTGGAGTACAAACAAACTAAACAAAACAAAAAAAACAAACAAGTACACTGGTGTCCAACAGAGCATTATCAGTGTGTAATAGCTTAGTTGTAGCGTGGGGGAGGACAACACGGGATAATAAAACCAGTGGCAACCAGATGCTGTGTTATGGAAAGGTGCCAATCTACTAGAGAGTAGAGTGCACCAGTGGCAGCTGCTTCTACACACACTCCACTTTGCAGTGCTCCAACCTGGGGAAACTGAGGAAAACATTTCAAACCAAAAATAAATAAATAAATAAATAAATAAAAGACCACAAAGTCTCCCATTATTTCATGCAGGCTATTCACCACAATGGGCATATTTCACCAAGCAGGATTTTCTGGTAGGCCAGATTACTTAAGCAATACACTTAGTCAAACGTCAAGACTATCTGAATGGAGTTTCATTAGAAGGCATTCATATGGGCAGTCTTGACCTTTGGCTTGAGTAATCCAGCTGAGAAGCCTGCTTTGTGAAACACCGCCGGGGAAATGTCGACTGAGTAATACAGTCGCCCTTCTCTAATACCTCTTTTTTAAAAAGTAGCGTTTAAAGGAGAATTCCACAGAAACAATAGTGCAATAATTAAGTTGTAAACAGAGCCATTCAGAGTGGCTTGGTGTGAAATGCATTAGAGAAACTTGCTGAGTCACAATCACTCACAGTGGTGGTGATAGGAACCTGCTGTCTGAAGTGCTTAATGCTGGTAACACTCTCTCACTGAAAACTATTACATAGAATACTTACAAATACTTCAGCTGATCCCATGCTTTGTAAACAGTACCTTTTTTATATAGGTCACTATTATTTACTATTAACACTATTTAGAAAAGTCAGCAGGTTTGTGCAAAATCATTGATTGTTTTGGACAGTGTGTAAAATGACTATATTTGTGTTGGACACAGAGTGCAATCTTGGTTCCTATCACTACCGCTGTGAGGGAAATAAATGCTGGTAAGTTTCTCGACACTGAAGCACTCTGAATGACTTTATTACTCAATTACGGAAAGAACACTTTTGAAAAACGAGGGAAACTCCCCTTTAACGTCAGTGCAAATCATAGCAGCAGAAGAAGTACAGAAGACTGAGAACAGGAAAAGAAACTGCAAAGGAAAAGATACAGTGCTCCTGTGGTCACACACACACACACACACACAAATACACAAATGGGACAAAGTCAAAACATTAAAGAAGTCAAAAAAGAATCACTCAGGTTTCAACACAGATTCATTCAGCATGCACATTAACAGAACACAAACACCAAGACACACAGCACAGAAAATGGACAGGAATTGGCTGTTTCTCAGAACCTGAAGTAACTCTTGGGCAGATTATAATTCCTAATTCCTAAAAAAAAGGAGGGTAAATATCGATGGATGTACCAAACAGCAGCTTTCATAAACACATTAGGTTTTACTGTTGGTGTTTGTATGCCTGCACTTGGTGGTCAGAGGGAGGTGATAGAGCAACAGGGGCAGAGATTCGGACAACGAAAAAAAGAAACTTAATTTTGCAACAGACATTATACGTAGATGTTGATGTCTATGGGCGTACACTAAACAGATTAACAGTTCCCCACAGACAGAGACAACCCGTGGTTGTAAACCTACCTTGAGTGAACACCGCTTTGAGACATGTTAAAAAAACAAAAACAGAGTCGATTAGTGTCAAAAGACTGCTTAGCAAAATATATGCGTAGAATAAAATATGTGTTTATGATGTACGGGTGTAAACTGCATTACATTTTAATTGGTGTAAAAACAATTACCCCAATTAATAAGACTAATAGTCATAAAATTACCCTTGCAAAATAATCAATCTGGGTCATTTTCAGATTTTACTGAAGGGTACAGACAACGTACCTTTAATTAACAAAGGTGTCTAAAAGCAAGATGTATATGCATCATGATCATTATCCAGCACCTGAAGTATCTCTCAGCTTATATCATTACCGTTTGAGTCACCCTGTTAATTTTAAGGACTACAAAAGCAATGAAATCTGCAGGCCATTCAGGGGAGGCGGCGGTGTCTTTCTTTCCCATGTGGATCAGGCTCATGAATCAAAAGGGCTCATGACATGGGCTGTAAAACTGTCCACACCTCGTTAGGTTCCAACAACTGTCCAGTTTCCCTGCAGGGAAAGTATGGCACAACTCCAGAGTAAAAGCTATGGTTAGTAGGAAGAGGAGCAAGACTCTTTAGGAAAAATATGAATAAATGCCAAGCATGTCACTGACACGCATCCATCCCAAACTCACTGCAGGAGACACCTTATCTCCGCATAATGAAACCCAGAGCTGGGATGAGATGAGAATCCTGCGTCATTGGAGCAAAAAAAAAAACTGCTAGCTTCTTCTGGTCATACCTTCTCGACATCTGCCTTGGTCACATTAATGTCTGCGTCCATCTTGTCAAAATAATGCTGGGCTCGGTCTGCCTCCTTGCAGTCTCGCTCAAATCTGCGTTTGCTCTGCAAGACACCAGTGAAGATTTCGTCAACCAACGCCACCAATGAAAAGATCCTAATAAGATGCATTATTAGAGTTTATGCAGCTTTGTATTGCCGCTTTGCCAAAGCTTTCAATATATCCCAAGCTCAACACTTATTTAGATGGTCAGCTTGGTACTGATAAAGTAATATTACATGTATATATATA
>JBBKCR010000016.1:11937032-11953576 GCA_037577295.1 Ladigesia roloffi
ACTATTTTGTTGTACAGTGACCTTGAGTGTTTTGAAAGGCGCTTTCTAAATAAAATGTATTATTATTATTATTAACACGAGAGAACGTGGGCACAAACAAACACAACACGAGAGAGCTCGTGCCCACACACAAGAGAACTCACGCACACACAACACAAGATCGCTCATGCTTTTGGAGTGAAAATGGCAGAAAGTGCCAAATGATCCAAAGTATTGATACACTTTAAGTAAAAATAATCAACAAAAAGTACCAATAAGAATACTGTTGGTAGAACGGCATTGGTAGAAGTAGTAATACCGTTAAAACCATATTGATACCCATCCCTAACTGTGACCCTTTTGTTCTACCTCTTTGTCCTAAATGCATGGGCATGTTCTGTTATAGAACCAGTTCTACTCACCCATACCTCATTCAGATTCAAACTGTGTTTAACAACGAAGTTACTGCACCTTCCTGGAAATGACTTCACACCTCTGAACCCTCCCAGCTGCGAACTTGCTGATAGCCCATTTGACGCAGGAGGCCTGAGCCAGAGCTATTTGTGAGCACGGCATTTGCTCTCTGGCTGCGTGCGGGACTGTTCTTTCAAGAGTGGGGGAATTTTGCAGCGGGTTGTGTGGGCCTAGGCCTCCCTTTCTGCTGGCAGTTGTTCTACTCCTCCCTCCCTCCATCCCATCCTGCCCACTGATCACTGGCAGATCAGCCAACACTGAGCCCCCCAACCAACCAACACCCTCTAATTTTCGTACTATTACATGTGCAGTCGCACTTGTGTTTTCATGTACTGTCACTCACTCATTCACATGCCAACACATGCACATTGCTGCCAAAAAGTCATTATGCTGAAGGATCTATTAGTGAATTAGCATGGGCTTTATTTCTGCTGAGAGCTTCAGGTACTGTGTAGGTGAAGCAGCAGGTACATGCTGATGGCTGAGCCAGACTTAGAGTTTGTCTGAAACCAACAGTGTCTGACTATTCATGTCAGAATTTAAGCCAGTTTTCTGACATAGCTTCCCATGTAAATATTAGGTTCATATTTAAGATGAATGTTTCTCGTAGCCCATACTCTGCTTTTCAGGCATTTCATAGCCCGTGCTCTGCCTTATATGCATCATTAGGCTGCTAGTTTAAATATTGCTTAACCCTCTGCTGCACGCATTTTTATTTTAAGAGGAAAAATATTTCACCCAAGATTTTGAGAGCTTGGGGGTCCTAAATACTATATCAATCATAAAATGTGTCCCACCCAAGTCTCCCTAAAATGTATATTTTTTTGTTGCAGCTAGGCTACAGAATTTTACAACAAAAATAGAGTAGTATTTATAAATCTGCAAAACATCTTTGTAAACCCTTCTTGACAACTAACATAAACATTTATCAATTCTTATTCTAAAAAGCAACAGTTGTTATAAAGTCAGTTTTAGGCCATTTAGAATGTATTTTCACCTCAAAACTTTGTCCTGAAATGTAAATGGAGGTGTCATGTCAAGGACTCTTTGACTAAGATACATTGTCTTGAAACAATACATCTATCAAGCATAATATTAACTCCAACTGTAAAATATTGTGTAGACCCCCTCCTGCAAACAACACTGCTATGACTCGAAGAGGCACAAAACCTTTGATGGTGTGCTGTTATCTGGCACAAATCCCACAGACGCTTGATTGGATTGAGATCTGAATAAATTGCAGGGCACATCACATCTCAGATTCTTTGTCATGTTCAACCCATTCCTGATTTTTTTGCTGTGTGGCAGGATGCATTATCCTGTTAAAAGGGGCCACTGGCACTAGTGGTGATGGACAGAGCTCAGCATGTTCACTATGGCATGTCCTTCCTTTTGGTAGGAAGTAACCACTGTATACCCAGGCTCCTGTCATTTTGAAAATGTTCTCACTCTTGGCCCTTGTCAAAGTCATTTAATAGTTTACAATTTCTCATGATTTTTGCTTCCAATATATCAACTTCAAAAGCTGACTTCCCTGGCTGCCCAGTATATTCACCCCTAGACAGATGTCTTTGTAGCACAGTAATCAATGCTATTTCCTTCACCTGTTAGTGGCTTTAATTTGTTTTTTTTTATTTATTTTACACACACTGATAACACATGCAGTGCCCATGTATGTTACAAATGTTTTTTGGTTCATATTATGAAGTCTACTGTCAGTATCAGCAGTGAGTGATGTCCAGGACAAAGTGCTTTGCACTCTTATGCGGAGGTGAGCCCTGACTCTGTGTGTGGATATGAGCCATCAGAAAGGGCTTAATGTGACCCAAAATGTCTCCTGTGTTACCATCCTTTTTCTAACCTCACCCTTAAATGTGCATTTTCCAGGCAATTCAGATCTTTCCATCTCTCAAGCTGCTTTGATAAAGCACAAATGTTCACGCACAGTATCAAAGTGATTAGTGTATTAGTAGAGTAGAGTATTTGTCATCTGATTTGCTTTCCAGTAAGGGGAATGACTAATTTTACTAATTAATTTATCTTTCAGCAATCCCTGGAGGCTCAGAGGGGCATCTCTGGCTTCAGTGAGACTCAGGAAGAACTGGAGAGAGTTTCAGCCATCAAGAGCGAGCTGGATGAACTGAAGGGACGCAAATTGGATGACATGTCTGAGATGGTGAAAGGCACACCACAGGACACCCTAAGAATCTCTCTCTCTCGCTTTCTCTCTCTCTTTCTCACTCTCTCTCTTTCTCTCTCATATTCACTACCATAACCTTACCCTTGAATGTTGTAAAACAGCTTTTTAGTTTTGGGGCCACTGTGTTCATCCTGACAAGTTATCTCTGTCACACACATACACAAAGGCAGAACAGAGTTATCCTCCTGTCACTTTCCCATGACTTCTGCACTTCATAAATCTTAAAAACATTTTAAGTGTGTCAGGATGTGTGCTATGAGATGGAGTTTTTAAGTTCATTACCTAGCATATTGGAAATAATAATCCATTCCCGACGAAATCTGCAACTGCCCATGCGCTCCATTTGCTTTAGGTTGCTACAGCAACAAGAAGCAAGGGGGTTACTCTGATATAATAATATGGCCTGCTCTGCATCTCTGAAGCTCCAAGATGCATATGTGAATTCAGTGGGGCTTAAATATTCTAATATATAGAACATAAATGAAGCACATGGGAACCATCTGTCTTTACATGTGACTTCTGTTGCTCCTGGATCTGATTTGCATGTACTTACTTGGATACAAACAGAGTTGGATCAGTGGGGAGAAAAAAAGCAAAGAATCTTGCCAAACCTTTTAAAATATAAATGTTAGCCCTTTGGCTATCGTCCAAGCTGATTCACTGCTTTGTAAGGATAATCTGGATATGATTGTTTCGTGATAACATGCTTTTGCATGTTTAAGTTAAGGAAGAATTTTGCACCAGCAGTATAAGCTTAAAGTGAATTTATGCTCACTGCTTTCTTCATTCTGTATTTAAAATTTCTTCTGGGAAATTAATTGCCATTACACTTTTTGTGACCCGCTCTTTTTCTCTGCAACCTTTCTGTTTTTCAGGTGAAGAAGCTCAATTCAGCAATAGCAGAGAAGAAATCAGCTCTCTCTCCATTAATAAATGAGCTGAGGCCTCTCAGACAGCAGTGCCAGGTGGGGCATTGAAACAGAACTCATTTCAACCCTTATTTTAAACATTTTACTATGCGTAATGCAGTTCTCTGTAGGGATGCGCAATGATATTGGAATCATTATCTGCATCAGACAGATGTCAACATTTAACCAACTTTTCAAAACGTATATTTTGGGACATGAATCTGGATGCATAGTCAACCTGCATGCACACCCTAACAGAGAAGGAACCACATGTCTTGGCATAGCCCTCAGCATGTTTTGGATATTTACCCACTTTTCCCATATCTGTGCAACCTTACTTTTCAGCCATTCCCACGCAATCTAGCCTGTGTAGACACCGAACTCAATGTACACCCACTACAGTCTGCTATTTCTTTTCTTTCTGTGTGTAAAATGTGTTCTTTCTTGTTCCTGATACAGGAGCTTACTCAGGAGTATGAGGGAAAAAAAGCCCAGTATGACACTTGTGCTGCCGGTCTGGAAAGCAATAGGTCCAAACTAGAGCAGGTACAGTGGTGTGCAGTATCAAATACTTGCACCAACCATTACAGAGGGGGGCTTACCTTTAATTTTTTTTGGCAGCTTTGTTGGTTTTCAATTAAGTCATAAGAATGCTTACATGGCAAAAACAAGCTATTTTTAAAGTACTTTAAATGATAATTAGGCCCTTTTTCCTAAGTACCCATATTGATGCTTTAAACACTTATGAGTATGGGTACAGTATGAGCACTGATGTCACGAGTGGATAACGTGGTAGGGATATAGCATTATTCCTAAAATACTGTTTATTCTGCGTGCCGAATACAAATATTAAAGTATTTGTCCGAATACGGAATTCGTAAAAAAAACACGTTATTTGTGCCAATATGAATACCGTATTTGTATTTGTCTCCACCCCTATTAAATATATTTTTGTAGTGCCCCGAAAGTTTTGTTGTTCGATTCATGTGCCATTTTACCTACAATGACAATAAAGATATTAAATTAATTTAAATTCACTGCAAGCATATGACCTGTGGGTGAAGGTATTGCAGGGTCTCAGGCCCACATACAGATTGACTTAGCTAGATCTGTAAACTTTGTATGTGCTAATCTGCTCTAGGAGGTGAGGGTCCTTCGAGAGGACATAGCACAAGAGGAAAACCGCTACCACTATATAAACAGTATGAGAGAGGTAAGAGCTATCTGCTCTAGTGTGGAGGAAAATAACAGCTCACCCTTTGGTTCTGCCAATTTCATACAGCCACACTCCTGCTGTCTCCACCCATTCACAGATCATTGAAATTCAAATGCAACGAGCAGCAGACGAGATGAAGGTCTATGTGTCCTCTGATCCACAGACACGGAAAAAGTCCATCAGGTAAAGTTGCCACACCTTTAAAAGCTCTTGTCACACAATTCACACCTTCAGTCATGAGTAAATTATGTAGGTAAAATAAAACAATTGTCCTATCTGTGCTCTTTTTGATCAGTAAGCTTTCCATGTGCCCTTCCTGTGCTTAAGGTAATGGTTTTCATGAAGCAGTATATATCAAATTTGCATATTTTCATCCTGACTGTTGATCAGTCAAACATTTTAGTGTTTGTAATTTGCATCTGGATTTCCTAGGATCCGCAAGGTTAATGTAATTAAAAACCTTAACAAAAAAAGGTACATTTCGTAAGTTTGATTTTTGACCAATACCTTCAGTAGAAGAATGGGATAGGTTTTGACTTATATATGTGCTTTAACTGTTCCTCTGTACACTGAGAAATCATTACAAATATGAATGCAGATGCAGTCTGAATGGGTTAGCAAACACTGACATTTAACTTTTTGTGTATATAACTTTTTATTTTATATTCACTAGCCAACAAGAAAATAGATGTTTTAATGTATATTCTGTTTTCAGGGAGCAGTACATGAAGAACATAGCAGAACAGGAATCTTTGGGCAAGGTAAGGACATGGGCTGCTAGAGTGGTCATTCAAACCCATGAACCCAGACTGTTTGCCCGATTCCTCGGTTAGAACAGGTTGATGGAGTTGACAGCAGGGTCTTGGCCCCTGCTATATTTCTTCCAAGGTTTTTCAACCATGCTGCACTGTCATGATACAGGACACCTATACAGCAATGCATGTGAAATGCACAGCAGTTTTATCCTGCATTAACCCAGTGTCTCTGACAGGACCACAACAAATGTTTTTGAACTTCATTAGTGCATTATATTTGTTCCCTTATGGGGTTTTTTACCATACATTTGATTCACACTACCTGATTGTTTATCTATAGTTATATATTTAAATAGAGCACTTGTATTTATGATACCAACATGTTTAAATTCATAAATAGACATTTTCAGTCTGTATGTTCTGAGGGCTGACTGCACCACAAAGGGCACCTTTGGCATGTGAATGTAAAAAAAGTTTATGAAGGTGAATTTTGTTTTGGTGTCCAACCCTGACAGAAGTACAAAACTATACTCTTGCCAACATTTTACTACTACTAATCATTATAATAAATATATTATTATTAATTAACGTTTTAGGCTTTCCAAGGCACTTATTTCGCAAGAAATGTAGGAGGGTTAAAATGTTTCATGTTAAACTGCAGTGTCATAAACCAGGACGACTGACACTTAATGGGTAAACAAATAACGATGGGAAGAAAAGTGCAGCACTAAGTTGTTAACACAGTTATTATTGGCTGGGGTCAAGCCTGAGTTTAAAAGAGGCCAATTAGCAGCTTGTTAACTTTGATCGTGTTTTTGCTTTGCACTCTGACAGAAACTCAGAGACCAGCAGAAGCAAGTGAAGGAGAACCATGGACCCAACATGAGGCAGGTGTACATGTGGAAAGACCTGGAACAGTTGCTGGAGTGTAAGAAGCAGTGCTACTTGCGAGCCCAGAGCCAGGCTTCAATTGGCCAGGTGATCCAGGACAGCGGAGAGGACCGTCTGGTCCTCCAATGAAGCCGTAGACTGCTAAACAGCTTTTTCAAGCCAGTTAAAACCGCTGTAAGTCTTATTATTGGGTAAAAGTTAATATGCACTGTTTTAGTTATTCCTGGGTATTTGTGTCTAGCATATGTTTAAAAAAAAAAAACTCAGTACATGCAATTTTTATTTTTGAGACAGAGCAAAATGTTTTTTGGACAGAATTGGCTTGAGTTGGAAGAGATTATCAAGGATAGATAAGCAGTGTGTACTGCCCTGAAATTGAGGAGAGGACACATGTTCTCTAAAGTGCTCCTATGATAAGGGGTTTAAAAATCTTACGAACAAGACCGCAGTCTCCGTTTTGACACGTCTTTAAGAATAGAGCTTCAGTTCATGTGTTCGAAGATAACAGTGTACAAAGTGTTACACTCTGGATGTGCATGCACCAGCCTATTTTGGGAAGCAGCAGTCATGACCTTGGGCAGAAGAGCTGCCCAATTTAGGAATTCTACTGGCCCTTCTTTTGTTTCCGTCACTGAGGGCGGTGGTAATCCATAGAGGAACATCTACAACTCCTCCCCTACCTGTTAGAGGGCTTGAATGATTCTCTGCTCTAGGATTTGAGCTATTGTATTGTTTGCATAAATGTTTAAATTAATCACTAATTATCTATGTCTGTATATGTAATTCTCAACTCTCTCTCCCTGCCTCTCCCTCTCATATATATACATATTTGTGAAAATAAAGCTCAGTATATTTTCTAACCCAGTTTGGTGTTAATTTTGTTCCAACTCTGGCAACTAAAACAATGCTGCTGCAATGTCAGCACATAAATTTATTTCATACCTGTAGTTCACAGAGACCATTTAAAATGGCTTCTGCAACTTTTTAAACTCTGCATTTTATGATAATTTACTGTAAATTATAGTTGTAACATGATGGTTGTCTGTGAGTTCTTTCTACAGGCATAGATTTTTCATTACCTTATTTAGCTCTAAAAAAAATTATTGTATAAATGTGTAGGTAGTGAAAATGTGTGCAATTATTTTTACTGAAATGGTAATGTTGTACTGGTGGCATAAACCCTTAAAGGTAAAATTTATACATCAGTATGTCTCTAAGGCAAAGTAAAACAGTTATTTAGACACTTTTTATTTTATTGTATTTATTTGCATCTTATTTATAGAGTTAAATTCCCACTGGTTGCAAAGATTTCGTCCCATTAGACATCAGATATGAATGATCTTAAAGATCTCAAGGACAAAACTTTGTTAAACAACACTTGAATAAAAAAAAACATAGCAAAGGTTTTAAGCATCTCTGTCCCTATATAAACACAAATAGAGCTTGTACGAATTCAAGTAAATGTTATTTTTGCGGCCTCATGTCACATAGCAGCTTTACAGAATCCAGATAATGGGGTGTTGTACCAAGACACACTGGGGGAGAAATGGTTAAGAAAGTTGAGAATATACATGCTTTACAAGACAATGACCCCAGACAAAGCCAAAACAATTAAGACTGGCTTCTGAAGAAGGAAAGTTTCTAGGGTCATCTGCCAGTTTGAACAAATGTTTAGCAGATTTGGACTCCAACAAAGGTATTTTCTAATCATGGGAAATTGACAGTATACCAAGAAGAAAAAGCTAAATTGAACCACAATGCTGCAAAAAATGAATTACTTACTGTAGTCTCAAACCTGTAAGTGCCTGCAATGTATTTTTGACTAGCGCTTACAAATATTATTTGGGTCTTGGGTCTGCTTTTAACTGAAACAATGTTTTGACAATCACTTCTTTATAGATTATAGGGCTGAATGGTATATTTGTTTCCCCTTGTATGTAATTTTCAAATAATTCAAGCAGTTCAGGTTTTTGATTCAACTAAAAGTTATGCTAAGGAAATATCTGTCATGATAGCCATCACTTGTTTTAAACAATCTTCATATTGTTTTGCCTTTGGTCAGCACAATTTACATGGATAGGCAAAGTTTTGCCATTGTGGACAATGCACATGTAAATGTTCTCTTTCCAGAGTCAGCCTTTCCAAACAACATCTATGTAAGCAGCACATGGTGACGTGAATAGAAGGACAGAATGATAGACGACTGGCTCCGTTTGAAACCCTATGTGTGACATAACCAGTGCTTGCCCCAAATAAGCTAACAGTACTTAGATTCATACTAGGGACCTGCAGGGAGACTTTAGGGAAAAGAGGACGTCCACTTAGGAACTGAGCCCTGTACATGTGCTTTCCTCGCTGTTCCGTTCTTTTCACAAATTTTTCTTGCTCTTACTGTATGAAATCCTTTGGCATGTCACACTCATACTTACCCAGCCTTTTATATGGCTGTTCTTGCATCTGGCCAAGTCCTTGGATACAGTCACAGATCCTCTGATGAGTAGCAGAGCAGAATAAACTTACAGTGCCGGTCTAGCCTCTGTGACAGTTACAGATAAGCACTATCTTCTTTCTCCTTTCTCGAGGCCTGTATCAGTTTGTAGAGTTATCCTGCAGATAACTTCCTAGATACATTTGCTTTAGGTCTGGGACAATTGGAAAACTGACTCTGAGAACCCTGTTAGAGTCTAGCTACAGGCTAGCACTAAATATTGAAAAACTGAGAGTGTAAAAATGCAGGAATTGGAATATTTGAACTGAATACTATTATAGTATATAATATAGTATATAGTATATACTATTTCATACTTTGTTATTCACAGCACAAATGTTTTTAAGAATATATTTAATGTAATGCAATAAGAATTCTACTCAACATAACCTATAGCCAGATACATTTAGCCATAGTTTTAAATGGAGAGAGGACACCTGTGAGGCCATTAGTACAATGGTGGTTCAGAGATAGAAGATAGCTCCAAGGCCTTTGTTCAGAGAACACCTGTGAAGACATGGAGAGGGCTTTGAGGTAATAAGCAGCATGAAGACAAAGAGAAATTTCACGCCCTCAGGAAATTCCTGGGTGATAATAAAGGAAGGAAACTTGCCAAAGGTGTTGTTTCATTTACATCTACTGTATATGGTAAAAATATTTGTATACATATTGTAAACAAACAAGCCTAGGACATCGACTCTCATAAGGTCTCCCGGCCAACTGGGCATTTTATTGCAACACAATTTGTATTTGCCTGCTATTAAAAATCTGCTCTCTCTTCATATATCAGAAATTCATTTTTTCATGAACTTTGCCATTAGCCTCATACTGCCTGTATTAAATTAAAGAAGCAATCTTCATATGTCATACACGTATTGGGCAATTGACCATGATTATGACATCAGTGAGAAATTGTCAGTAAAGTTCCTTTAAGGTGCCAAGTAGCATACTAATCACATGCAAATATCTGATATATTCAACTTAACCAAGGCCATATTTCAGTTTCTCATTCTCCCAACACCACAACATACAGACGTACAAATTGTGGATACATAATTATTGCTCTACTAATACACCATAATCAACAAAAGTATTAAGATACCTGACTACTACACAAACAGCAACTTTAATAACACTGAATTCTAATACATAGACTTTGGTATGGAGTTGGACCCCCTTTGCAGCTAGAATTTACACAATGTTTTGAAGTAATTCTGTGAATTTGTGTCCATTTAAGTAATTATAGGAGAGAACAATTTTCTGCATTTGTGGTGTTATCACATAGTTCCCCCAAAGTGTGTCCACAAAGCTGGAAGCATGGCGCCTTGGCATTCTGAATCATTAAGACTACCCTTTACTGGAAGTAAGAGGCCTTTTAAACAGGCGTGTCCCGGTAGTTTTGTTCACTTAGTGCAAGTCTAAGATCTGAGAGTTTATGAAGGTGCTGGTAAGTTATGGTTATTTGTTTTTGAACCCCGACGCTGATTGGATGTTCTCGGTTTTGTCGTGCGGGGGCGCCAGGGAGGCAGCCGTGATAAAACGAGAGTACGGCGCCGCCTCGGGGCGCACTGGTCGCGGGGGAAGAGGAGCGATACTGTCCGGCACGGTTCCTGGCGTGAAGCTCAGGGAAGGGGCTCCGAGCGCGAGTACATGTGATGTGCTAACCAGGAGAGAAGTTGTGCCTTTGTTCTTTGGACGGGGGAGAGCAGGAAGGTATTTTCCAGCTGTTTGTTCTGTGGAGAGAGAACCAAAAAGAGAGGGTCCTGTAAGGAGAGCTGATATTCGTCTCCTTTTTAAGTTCCAGTGCCTCATGTTTGCCTGGTTTTTCTCTGGCTGCAGGGTGAGCGCTGGGGGTGCCTGCTGAGACCGGCAACGTGTTCTGAGAACAGAGAAAAGCCTTTTTTTTCTTTCGGACTCCTTCTCTCCCTGTCATACAACAGCTTGCAGCGGCATGGAGAACGCACACACCAAGAGTGTGGAGGAAGTTTACAGCTTTTTCAGCGTGAACGAGAGCACGGGACTGGGGTTGGACCAGGTCAAGAGGCAGAGGGAAAAATGGGGGCCCAACGGTACGTCGGAGCCTCTTTCATGTTAAACGCAAAATCGCGGTAATGTTGAGTTTCTTTAAGAAGAAAGATTCTGGTCAATTCTGCTGGTATTGTCACAACCACCCGGCGTGGATTGCGCAAGTGTGACGTCATCATCCACGTCCTTGAGATCTTGCTTTTTTGACTCTGCTGCTGAACTGAATGTGCAGGGCATTAGAGGCAGATAGAAAAGGATGGGGATGAATGGGAATGGGGTGAAAGCAAGGTCATTGTCATCCTTAGGTTTTTTTTTGTATTTCGATAGCTTATTTTGTCCAGGAGCCTTGATTCTGAACTTCTAGGCTCAGGTTGAAGTGTCTATTTGTCATATGTGAACACCACAGCAATAATTTCTTTCCCTGCAATTCACCCATTCACCAATTAAAGCAGTGGGCAGCCAGGAACGCAGCATCCGGTACGGAGTGTACCTCGGGGTACTTCATTGGTACCTCAGTGGTGCCACTAGCAGCCCTGAGATTTGAACCCACAACTTTCTGATAACAGGGACTACTCCTTAAACAACAGGCCGTCAGCTAGTGTGATGTTTATTTTAAAGAAAGGCACAACTGAATGGGATTCTAACCAAACACTGTGCAACTGCTGTGTTAATAGTGATTCTTTTGGCCCATACTATATATTACTGTCTGGCTGGTCCATCTGGACTACTATATCTGACACCTTTAAAGAATGTACTTTCAGACCTTTCATCTTGAGATTATGGAGATTACAACAACTTGTATTATTTAAATGTTTAAAACTAGGCTGTTAGTATTTATATAACTTTAGGACAAAACACATCTATTACAGAGGGATTATCTACAGCGCATTAGAGGCTGATAAATGGGGTTTGTGGGGAGGGTAAATGCAAGGTCACTGTCATCCTTAGTTCTGCTATTTTTTAAAAATAATTAGATATTTTATTTTGTGTCTATCCCCGGGAGTCCTGAGTCTGTCTCGGGTAGAAGTGATGTGATGGGTATTCCAAGGCAATGCACAACTGAATGTGACACATACTGTGTAATATCTGACATTTTTAGAGAACACACTCTCAGACCTTTCAGGTAGAGGTAATGGAGAATATAATAACTTGTGTTAATAAAATTACTAGATTGGGTAGGTTGATATTAGTATTTTGGGATGGATTTGGGAAGGACCATACATCCCTGACCTTAATCATAAACCACTACAGAAGTTTCTATTGTTTTTATTTGTAGACTTGTTCAAGCTTCTCTAGTCTAATAACACCCCATCTGTTCTGGAGGGAAGAGGTGAGAAAGTCTGAGTAGGAGCACTACCCGCTAGAATCCTTCTGTGTTGTACAGAACATTTCCAATTCAGATCTCTGAATCTTAAGTTTGGGTAAAAGTGGGCCATGCAGTTCTGAATTTGAACTTTATTTAGAGTAAATTAAAATTTTTCTATTAAAGCATTTGCAGTATGATCTTAATTTGACCCCTTTCTTTTTCTCTCTCACCACCCCCCCCAACCCGATAATTGTGCTGTGTGCAGAGTTGCCTGCTGAAGAAGGTACATTTTCTTGAGTTCTAATTACTTTATTTATTTAAAAATGATTTTGCCATTTGAACTGATGGAGTCTGACCACCCTCTCTGCCTCTTCTCCTCAGGAAAATCTATATGGGAGCTGGTCGTTGAGCAGTTTGAAGATTTACTTGTGCGGATTCTTCTACTGGCAGCTTGCATATCATTTGTAAGTATTGTTCATCATGTCTTGCACAACAAGGAATCATAACCAGTTTCCCTACTTCTGTCCGTTTTGTTATGAACTGCATGCTGCAAAGTGCTAATGCTAATTAGCAGTGACTCGTGGCTTGTTAGAGCAGGTTTGGGAATTTTGATGAGGGATTTTTGCTTCTGTGGAGGTGGAGATGGCTTGTTAGCATAATCGTGTCTTCACCATGCCTTGAGTCACTCACAGATCAGAAGGTTAAACAGCTGAGAAAGCTGCACTCTTTGGGAATGGTGACAACACTTTCTTGGTATCGGGTGTCTGTCACCATCCGCTAAATGAGACATCTGAGCTTGGCGCCTGGCTCAAGCCAACGTGTAAAGACTCTCTTTATTTTCCTGGATCACTCTTGGAGGAAATGATTGGAGATTGTAGAACTGCTGGTGGTCAAAATTTTAAAACCCTTTCATATAAAATTTTCTTTAAATTGATGTTCACCAGATAATGGAAAATTATCCTGCATTTCTTCATTATATCTCTAAACTTCCTGTTATAGGATTGTACACTATATGTGAATTTAATCACACCTGGACTTCACTGTGTTTATTTATTTTTTACATTTTAATTAAACTAGCATTTAACCATTGAAGAGCTAGTTGTGATACGGGCCAAAATAAACGCTTTGCCTTCAATATCTTTGCATTCATTAGGGAGTGAAGAATGATTTTCAATATTTTTCAAAAGCTTATGTTCAAAGCTGTTTAGTAGCTATTGGATTTTCCTCTTTGTTGAAATCTACATCTACTGTTAATATTCTCAGATCCTGAAATCATGTGAACGACTTGTCTCAGTTCCTGTGCACGTGCTGTGTGTACTGTGCTGTACTTAGTTAGGCTGGTTGGTTGTTGGCTAAGCTGCTAAGTCCGCTGTGGTGATTTCTGGACCGCGTGGCTGTTTGGACTAGTCCATCCGGTAGGAGGCATTCCAGCCAGCTGCCCGCTGCCCAGCTGAGAGATAGCAAGGTGTTGGGCTCTGTCTTTGACAGCTCCTGCTGAGCAGGCTTGGGGAGAGGGTGATGCTGCTGGCCAAATTTGGCTTCTGACCTTCAGTGTTTCAAGACTTGTTCCAGCAGCTCGACTATCTAGCCAACGGTGGGAGACTAAAGCCTGTGGCCAGTTATCACCAGGTAGCATGCAGGGGACATCAGAGGAAACATGGTTCCCAGTGATTCACATTGACTTCATTTCTATGTGGTGCAGATCACTGTTGTGCAGAGCTGAACCCAAACATGTGCTATATAATAATTTAAGACTGTACGTTCCAGGTCTTCAGGACATTTTCAAAGAAAAGATTATTTAGTACATTTCAATAATTATTGTCATGCATACACTGGTTACTGTGAATGAATGTACAATGTACACAATAGTAAATGTTCACAATTTGCTGAACATCATAACTCTATCTAGCATTCTGGCTTTTTTAAGTCAATACCTAAATCATCCCATTCAGAACAGTATGCTTTTTCAAACCCAGTATTGTACAGAATTCAATTTAATGTTCATCTGCTAAGTAATTTAATGAGCAGGTTTTTTAAAAGAGAATGCAGTGTATATATAGATGACACTGACCATGAAGCCAGGATTCAAATATGCTCAGTTTTTGTGGGCTCAGAGGATTTGGAAGCTGCTTTGGATGCAGCCTGGTCATGCTCTGTCGAGTGCCTTACTGTCCCAGTGAGGAATCACTGCAGCTGGTCGCAGCATGTGTCTAAAACTGCAACCTCAGAAGCTTCCGAATAACTGAAATCACCAGAAGGAATGAAGAGTGCTTAGTGTTTTGAGCAGTTCCTAATCTTTAAAGTGTTCTACCCTAATCTTTTGCATTGCATTTCTCTTTCTTTTGATGATTAGCTTTTTAAAGGATCCATTTATTTATAGTGCCTTTATTTGCTTGTTTTAAATGTTAGACAGGGCTTTTGAGTCCATAGATTGTCCCCACCCTGTTTAGAGGAAAACTGCTGAATTGTTGTGTAACTTGTCTTCACAGGAGGCCTGTTCCTGTCGGGTGACGCATACATGTTCCTTCATCTTTCATTTCTTTATCTCTATCCTCTTTAGGTTTTAGCCTGGTTTGAAGAGGGAGAAGAGACAATCACAGCCTTTGTGGAGCCTTTTGTAATCTTGCTTATTCTTATAGCCAATGCCATCGTAGGTGTGTGGCAGGTAAGTTTTCGGAGCTCTAAGAAGTGTTTTAAAGAGACCACTTGCACCATAAGATTGGTTGTGGGGTTTTTTTGTAGTTATTTTTCCACTTGTGTGAAAGTTTCATATCATTACAGTCTGCTGAAATCTATTGTTTAGTTAATTGAAACTCCATTGTATATGTAACAGGGTCCCCAAATAACTTCCAGATTTAAATAAGGTTAAATCTGTTCTCCTCCAAGTCGGTGGCAAGATACAGAATTATCCAAATAAATTGGTCACTTCTGCCTTTAACAGGAGCGTAACGCTGAGAATGCCATTGAGGCGCTTAAGGAGTATGAACCTGAGATGGGGAAGGTGTACCGCCAGGACAGGAAGACTGTGCAGAGGATCAAAGCCAAAGACATAGTGCCTGGAGACATTGTGGAGGTGGCTGGTAAGTTACACAATTTTTTTCTATCTCTCTCTCTCTCTCTCACTCTCTGTCTGTCTGTCGTTTGATTTAAAGGTAAATTATTATAGATGTATAAATTAAGGCTGCACAACATGGACAAAATGCCACATTACAAATCGGATAGAGTGATTTGGGTAGGAGGACAAATAAACGTTGCATCTGTGATGCTAGTAATGTTTAAGGGGTAGTATGACGATTTATCAAGCAATGTATTCGGCTGGCCTGCTATAAATCTAGTGTAGGTTTGGATGCTCTTCTAATCCTAAATTCTGCTGGCCCTGCCACATACACCCGCTCACACTGCTGATGCTGCTCACACTCTCTTCATGCAGCTCTCAGCTCTGTCAGCGGCTCTCACTATGTGCAGAAATGCAGAAGAGCCCAAAATAATGCTGGAATAAAAGGAGGATTAGGACTTTGATGTATTTCAAGACTTGCTGTAGTTAGTTTGGATTCTAGGAAAGCACTGAAGATAAGCCTGCTTTTAAAAGGATTTTGGGCAATTTTACCTAATTTATGTTGTGCTCTGTGTGTCCCTGCCCTCATTTACATTCATAATAAAGATTAGTTTATTATGCTCATTTTTGCTACCCTTCTAATCCAGGCTGATGCCTGGAAAAACGAGACACTTGCTGGAATAAAGGATTATATTTTGCATGTAACTGAGTGTGCAGTGATGTAAGAACATGTGTAAATGTGTGGGTGTCCATGGCTGAGGGTGGATGGGTTCTCCTGGCATGGACTGCTGCTGTGTGGTTTTTGAAGAACTGGTAGTTCCATCCCTGCTCTTGTGTGGAGAGTAGTGATAGATTGTATTTTTAGCAATGGATAAGCTGTTGAGATTATAGAATGCCTTATTTATAGCTTGCAGTTACAATAGTGGAGATGACAGGTGTCATGCTCCACCCCATCCCCAGTTTTGCAGCGTGTGACGTGCGGTATAGTCCAGACGGACAGTAGTATCACCTTGGCAAGGTCACTGATGGTGCAGAGGTGTGTGTGTGTGTGTGTGTGTGTGTGTGTGTGTCCATGTAATTGTGCTGAAAAAGCAACCATGGCATCCTGAATTGATAGCATGAAAATAAGTTTTGTTGTGTATTAATGATGTTAATGTTTTAGGCCTGTTTCGAATGCCATTTTTTGAGCTTCGAATATTCGGTAGTGAAAAACATCGAATACTCGAGGCTTCGGTGGGAGGTTGGAT
>JBBKCR010000016.1:11965788-11980556 GCA_037577295.1 Ladigesia roloffi
CTCTGTCTCTCTGTCTCTCTGTCTCTCTGTCTCTCTGTCTCTCTGTCTCTCTGTCTCTCTGTCTCTCTGTCTCTCTCATTACTGTGCTGTCATTTGGAGTGTTTATATGACAGGTTTTCCTGTGAGGGTGCACTCCCACAGCTCATCTCCAAAGTTTCATTCCATAATCCAAACCAGGAAGGCAATTATCATGTTATTTACATTGTATAAGTGAGCATTTATTTTCCCATAATTGCTTATATCACAGCTCTGCAGATTCTGTCTCTCCCCGTTCAACAGTGTTCATACATTTTAGGCAGCAGATTTGCAACTAGGACTTTTATTTAGGACTTTCCAGTCTTTGCAGCTGCATACAGTTCTGATGGGAAAGCCCTGTGTGTCCTGTGTACTTCGCTGAAGATGGATGTAAATATTCTCCAATTAATACTGCCAGTGCTCAAAAGTCACTGTTTCATAGTGACCTTTAAAATTCCTGCCTGCCTTAAGCACACTCATAAAGCTGCCAGCGGTTTCTAAAGGACTAGTGATGGAGCAAGCATAATTTGATCAGGCTACAGCAACTCTTAAGTCACACCAAAAACTTCAGCATTTGGGCAGAGTTCATTTAGGTAATTCTATTGTGCAATAGCAGTCACTGAAGCTTGAGTATTTTTCTTCATTAGATGTTCATTTTGGACAACGCAGAAGGTGACAGCTGCTCTTTGACTGAGTTCACCATCTCTGGATCAACATATGCACCTGAGGGCGATGTGTGAGTGACTGGTTACACCATACCTACTCAGTAGATGTCATTGCAGGGCCATTTCTTTACATTCACCTTTAATTCAGGAGGATAGTTACAGAGGGATTTTAAATTGGACAAAAATAAGGCTATAGTATAGTATACAACATATATGCCAGTCTGATTCGAGTGGTCTTACTTTAGTGGAGTAATAGTATATGATCTAAATGTTCAGCTTTCACTGCATATATGTGTGTGTGTGTGTGTTACATGCTGTATTATCTTTGTAATGACTTCACACTGTTGTCTCTACTGCAGGTATCTTGGTAACCAAACGGTAAAGTGCTCCAAGTACGATGCTCTGGTGGAGCTGGCTACCGTCTGTGCTCTCTGTAACGACTCCTCCTTGGACTTCAATGAGGTATCATCACGAGAACCTGGGCAGAACACCCACACATTCAGTAATTAACCACACATGTGTAGGAATAGATATTCTGTTACATATATCTAACATAAACTGTCTGCTGGTGTGTTCAGTCTAAAGGTGTGTATGAGAAGGTTGGGGAGGCCACGGAGACGGCTCTGACCTGTCTGGTGGAAAAGATGAACGTGTTTGACACGGATGTCAGAAGCCTTTCCAGGATTGAAAGAGCCAACGCCTGCAACTCAGTAAATATCCTACAGCAAAGCTTAATAAACACATGGCAAATATTATTTGTATAAAGCAACCTAGACCCGTGAATTAATGTGCTTGTGGGTCTCAGGTGATCAAGCAGCTGATGAAGAAGGAGTTTACCCTGGAGTTTTCCCGGGACAGGAAGTCCATGTCTGTTTACTGCACCCCCACCAAGGGCAAGTCCACTTCAAGCAAGATGTTTGTCAAGGTGACTGATTACCTTTTCTCAGGCCAAGACTGACAAAGCCCCCTTTCACTTAGCTTATATTTCCAGAGAACAGATCCTCAACTTGTTTAAGGAGTGCCTGATTGCCTGGGGGTTCGCTGTGCTGCAGAAATTGTTTCTCCCTTTTCCTACCTAGTGATTTGAACTCATATCAGCTAATTAGCAAGGCTGCTGAGTTAAATTAGGCATGTGTAATGAGGTCAAACACCGCACTGCAGAACTGTGCTGCACTAGGGCTGGAGTGGGACTTATGTGGCTTGCAGTAATAATTCTAGAATGAAGCTTTTTAATACCTGGCCATAGAGCTTCTTGTGTTAATCTTTTCTGCATTAAGATTGAGATCTTGACGTTTGTTATTCGTGAACTGCAAAGCAAACTGGGAGACTTAAATTATATTAATGTTGATAGTGGGGTTTTAATTCCAAAGAGGGTGGTTGGTAATGTTACTACTGGTAAAAACAAGATAAAAACCTACATAAGCAAATGAAATCGATTTACTCTGACACATAATTATTAACAGTGCTGTAATACTGACTGTGTTTTTATGTAGGGGGCCCCTGAGGGAGTGATTGACAGGTGCTCATATGTACGTGTGCGTGGCAACCGAGTGCCCATGACTCAGGGAATTAAGGAGAAGATCATGTCTGTGATTAGGGAGTATGGCACTGGGCGAGACACGCTTCGTTGCTTGGCTTTGGCCACCAATGACAACCCAATCAAAAAGGAGGAGATGGCTCTGAGCGACACAACACGCTTTGCAGAGTATGAGGTATAAAAAATTTTGTTGGTGTCTGTTTTGGTGCTTGCTACTGAAATTGTGGTACATTTCAGAATGTCTCTCTTTTTTGGTACGTTATTTCCTACAGAACCAAAGTTTTTTTTTTTCTGCATTTTGAAACAAGTGATCCTTGCTTTATTCATGAACATACAGCTAATCAAAGAAATCTTTGCTTTCCCGCCATTTTTCATTCCAGTCCGACCTGACGTTTGTAGGCTGTGTGGGTATGCTGGACCCTCCTAGGACAGAAGTGGCTGCATCCATCAAACTCTGCCGCCAGGCTGGCATCCGGGTCATCATGATCACGGGTGACAATAAGGGCACTGCCGTGGCCATCTGTAGGCGCATTGGTATTTTCTCTGAGGACGATGACGTCGACCGTATGGCCTTCACAGGTCGTGAGTTCGATGACCTCTCTCCCCACAACCAGCGCGAGGCTGTCACGGCTGCCCGCTGTTTTGCCCGCGTTGAGCCCTCGCACAAGTCCAAGATCGTGGAGTTTCTTCAGGGCTTTGATGAGATCACTGCCATGGTAATGGCCTACGAGTCATCCACACAGCCCTATATATACACCAGATATTTATGCCTTTTTAATTTATAACCTTGATCTCATTTAAATTAATCAGTTTGCAAATTTGGGCGTGGCAATTCTGAAATCTTCAGTTTCAATGAATTTCTGATACTGCGGGAGACCCCTGCATGTATTATGATGCAAACATCATGCAATGAGACTTGAAAAATACACCTCTAAATAAAAGCTGATAGAATTATTCTGTTCCTATGACAGTTTCACAGTTCTGCCATTTGAATATCTCCCCATAGCCTTGCTCTTATTCTCTCTCCTCAGACAGGAGATGGAGTTAATGATGCCCCAGCCCTGAAGAAGGCGGAGATTGGCATCGCTATGGGCTCTGGCACTGCTGTGGCCAAGACAGCCTCGGAAATGGTCCTTGCTGACGACAACTTTTCATCTATCGTGGCCGCTGTTGAGGAAGGACGAGCTATTTACAACAACATGAAACAATTCATTCGCTACCTCATCTCTTCCAATGTGGGAGAGGTCGTCTGGTAAGTCTCCATTCACACTTCCTGTTTTCAGTCAGACTATTTACATAAAGCATGTTTTTTGAGTTCCATCCAGGCCGAAGCTCTACATGGTTTAGTGTTCAGCCTCATTAAACACATCCGATTTGACTAATTGTTATAGTAGTAAGGCCTTTTTGAGTTAAACTCAGTCTTCGAACACAGTGTTAATTTTTTCTCCTTTTTTCCCCTCCCACTCCTCATCCTCCCATTGCTTTGTACTCTAGCATCTTTCTGACTGCCGCGCTGGGTTTCCCTGAGGCTCTAATCCCAGTGCAGCTGCTGTGGGTGAACCTGGTGACAGACGGCCTGCCTGCCACCGCTCTGGGATTCAACCCCCCTGACCTGGACATCATGAACAAGCCCCCACGCAATGCCAGGGAGCCCCTCATTTCTGGCTGGCTGTTTTTTAGATACCTGGCCATTGGCTGTGAGTCACCATATATACACTACAATCAGTCTTGCTGTAATTATGGATTAAAACAATTGTTTGGCAAAAACTCTCTTAGCCCTAACATAGTCAGTCAGCCAAGATACACTGAATCTTTTGAGTTTGGATCTTTGGATCTTTGGGAGGACTGAATGTAGCCAAGTTATGGAAGCTTGTACACTGGATTGCATCATGCAAACTTCCTGTCTAAATCTAAAATACACAACAGTACATTGCATAGATAGTAACATATGGAAGTGAATATTAATTTCAAATAGCTTTGGAGAATTAACAGTTCCTAACAGGCTTGGATGCATTACGGTCTAATAGCAGTTAGACAGACCATTCAAGAAAACCAGTCCTAGATTTGGAGGACACAAGCCATTCAGTTCTCAGATTCTTTTCTCTGATACCTCATTAAAGTGATAATGGGATGATGAGCTAATGAATAGGTATGGAAATAAACTGCGGTTTTATATACCAAACTTGAGCAGACCTTAACTCACTACCGTAGAGAATTGTAGGTGGTAATGGACGCATGGGCTGTACTGTGTCTTGCAGGCTATGTGGGCGCTGCTACAGTGGGGGCAGCAGCCTGGTGGTTCACTGTGGCTGATGACGGACCTCAGCTCACCCTCTACCAGTTGGTAAGTGCTCTTACGCGAGTTCTCAGTAGAGCTTTTGAGTTTGAGTAGAGAGAATCATGCTGGCAGATTTCCCAGTTAGGCTGTATATACAATACAGTACATCCAGTTGATGTTAGCGAAGCATTTGCTTATTTTAGCTCTTGAAGTGTGGATTTTGATTGGAATGGGTATTTTCCCCTCACTGTGTGGTGTGTCTCTTGCACTTTCTCTCACACAGAGCCACTTTCTGCAGTGTGGTCCTGATAATCCTGACTTTCAGGACCTGGAGTGTCACGTGTTCGAGTCTCCATACCCCATGACCATGGCCCTGTCGGTACTTGTCACAATCGAGATGTGCAACGCACTCAACAGGTCTGTTACATTGAGAATCCCACTTGCACAAAACAACCACTTTTGAATTTACCGTTAAAAGTTTTAGTATAAGATTTGATCGAGTGCAGAGTGTCTGTCCCCATACAAAATGGTCAAATGGACAAGTTTGTGTACTGCTGCTTAAAAAAAATCGTTAAAAATATGTGTCCCATGCAAAAGTAATGAATTGCCTCTGTCAGACGTTTTGCCTCTAAACAGTAATATCTTGAACCCAAAATAACCCTTCCACTCTCTCTCCATCTCTTGGTTCAGTCTGTCAGAGAACCAGTCTCTGCTGCGGATGCCCCCATGGGAGAACGTGTGGCTGCTAGGAGCCATTTGCCTATCCATGTCCCTGCACTTCCTCATTCTCTATGTAGAGCCTCTGCCGGTACGTTTTCGGTGGGGAGAATGTGCAGACCACTCTGGAGTTCCACAACTTGACAGTTTGTAGTACAGTTGCGGCCAAGAATAGGATTTTAACTTGACATCATCTTATATTATAAGAGTTATAAGGGGGCGGGGTTCTTTTTTTTTTTTTGCCCCATCCCTGCACTCTTTCCTATCTGTTAACTCGACTCTTCTGTTAAAAACAAGTGTTTAACCTGATAATCTCCTTTTATACGGATTATAGTAGCATTGTGAAAAATAAAACAACAAAAGCCTGACTTATTCTCTTGGCTCCTGCGCAGGTCATCTTCCAGATCACTCCTCTGAATGTGGCTCAGTGGATGATGGTGCTGAAAATCTCACTGCCTGTAATCCTGATGGACGAGCTGCTCAAGTTTGTTGCGCGAAACTACCTGGAACCGGGTAAAGAACTAGAGCCAGAGCCCCAGCAGAGAGGCTGCTCCCTCTCGGCATGTGCGCATGGGATCTCCTGGCCCTTCGTAGCCATCTCCCTCCCCCTGGTGCTGTGGCTCTACAGCACAGACACTAACACCAGCCGCCTGCTGTGGTCCTCCTGACTGATCTTAGACATGCAGTGACAATAACACACTCGAAACACAAAAATAAACACCATTAACCAGGAAACACATTAACCAAGTCAACATTTGCACAAGCGTCCACAGTCTGTATGTTCTTGTTTTTTTATATATATAATTAGCCCACAGTGATACTACCATTTTTGTTTTAACCTTCCTTTTTAAAGCACATCACATTTGATTGATATAGTCTGTATAATATTATGAAGGCTGTATTTTCAGTTGCTCTTTATTACTAGAGTTTGTTGTTAAGGTGGAAATATAGGATTATTAGTGTTTTAGGAAGAGAGCTTTAATTTGTTTTTGTTGCTCTTTGAATCAGCTCATACTGGACAGGAGAGAATGTGTATTTGATTTTATCAGCAAGATTATACTGTGTCCTTCCCCTGTTTTTTTTGTTTTGCTTTGTTTGAACCACTAATTTATGATATTTTGGATTTTCTTTTTTTTCATTGCGAGAAAAGTTCTCCAAGTTGGCAGAATTAAGCTACCTCAGTTTCCTGCTGTCCAATTAATTTTACTTTTGAATCTCAGAGGAAGGCCAGCCTAGCTGTCTATTTTAAAGATTAGACAACCCAACAGCCCTGTTTATAACATTTGTGCTTAATAACAGTTCTAGAGACGATCATTCTGCAGTCAGTGAACGTTTACTTGGACATTTGGTTTACTTTTCTTTTCCATGACCCATGTGTGGTTGTGGAGGGGTGCTGTTGTGCAAATATCAAGCAGTGTTGCCTGTGACCGTGTTTGTTTACTGTATGCAAATGAGTACAAATCCAAATGAATAAATTCAGCACAAGCATTCCCAGTGCAGTGGAGTATTGGAGCAGAGAAACATAGGATTGTGCATCCTGCCATTTAAAAGGCCCGCTGGATTTAGGCCTGTGTAAATCTGTATATAGCACATGTGCGAGTTAATAGACACCCCCCCCCCCTCCTATTTTTCTAATATTAACTGTAGGAGTAAGAATGTCTTAAATTAGCATGCTTCACCCAAAATGTGTCTTAGGAAAATAACTTGCTTTCCATCCCATTGCTTGGGCCTGAGAGTGTGTGCCTGACAGTAACCTCTGCTGTAACACCTTCACCTCCTACAGTGGCAGAAAGTATGTTAATATTTCTTTGCATTTGTTGCCTTGAGGTTTTGGTTTGTTTTTTTTTTTACACTTTTCTCTAGTGAAGTTCAAGGACCAGAAATTCAAAATGTAGTAAATTCATCACTAAATAAAGATTAAAATACCCCATTTTGCCCTGTTTGACTTAATATCTACATAAGGCTTTCAGAAATACTGTTATATTAAATGCAATACAAAATGTAATTTATTTTTTGAAGTAATTTTTTTTCACTTCATAGTCAGTCAACTATAAACCAGCCAAACACTGAACAGTGTCCTGGGGCATTTCCGCTTTAGTAGTCTGGTGTCCTTGGTTTAGTTATTTTAAATCAATTTATTTAAAGTGTTTGTGTGATCATGTAGAGTTTCACTCCTGTTCCACAAAACTGTAGATTGTATATTGGAATTAGACAAAGCAAAGCATAAGATCATTTTTTTGTGCTTATTTGATTCTGTATTTTTGTTAGGATCCTGGTTACTTATTTAG
Organism: Ladigesia roloffi; assembly: GCA_037577295.1. Taxonomy (NCBI): domain Eukaryota; kingdom Metazoa; phylum Chordata; class Actinopteri; order Characiformes; family Alestidae; genus Ladigesia; species Ladigesia roloffi. Next base: position 11,973,289 of record JBBKCR010000016.1, read on the forward strand.
CTGTATTATACAGCCTCATACTTGTTTTACATTGCTTTTCTTTCTCTTTTCTCTCCCTCCTCAGCACGGGCCGTCTGAGCCTGGCTGGCTCTTGGTTTTCCTTGCAGAAGCTGTAATGGTTTCAGTAGTTTAGTGAGTGTGTTGAGCAGTTCCACATCAATCAAGATCTGCATGCCAACTGTGCTAAAATGAAAAGATGTGTAATTAGCTTAGGAAAAAATGCTCAAAATTATTTGGAGTGAATGAGTATTTTCTGGAGGCTAAATTGACATTTTCAGAAGGTTTCATTATCTCATGGTGCATGCCCCTCAAGGCACTCCGCCATTGTGTTGGTGATACTATAATCTTTGTATAGCACAGCAACACTTATTTATATATGTATATGAATTACCAGACGGCATTAGTGAAAAACGCCTCCCCCCAGCCCCCCAGTATTTTTGACAGATGTGCATATCAACCAAATATTGCTTTGCACAGTGATGTGCGTCCTGTCAAAGGGAAGTGTAATTTCAGCATTGAGGATTGTGATATTCTTACGGTTCCTATGATGACTGAGGCAAGATACTGCCATCAATGTTGACTACTGTAATTATCACAGTGATAAATTGGTCAATAAAATGTCAAGAAATGGCTGCATTGGTGGTTCTTTGGATTGTATCACGGGTGTATTTTGCATAGAGTGGTACATGAGGGCTGTCGATAAAAATTCAATAAATCAAGTACAAAAAGAGTTACTCCAACATCTGTCCTGATTTTTATTTCTTAACATTTAAAAATAGTATTCACAACATGCAATATTAAATGTTTAAAAAAAATAAGCAACACCACAAAAGTGCACGTCAGGCTACATAGATTAAAACATTTTGGCCTGAATATGCGGTTAGTAAGCAGACATTTGCTCCATTTGAGACTCTCATATGCAGTTAAGTCCATAGGAAAAGTGTGTTTCTGAGACAAGGCCAAGAACATTAAATATGTACTTGTAAGGATCATAAAAGCAGTAGGAGCATTTAATCATGGACAAAAGTGTTAATTCCCAGTCAAGCCCTGTTCTCTACTGACTGTGTACAACAGTGCCATCTGCTGGGGTGCTACACAATCACATCAAGTGTAGAAGTCAGCATAAAGAAGTGATCATGCCTTGATTCCTCCTAGTTCCAGCAGTCCTAAAGGGTGCTGCTGCTCCACAACCACATACGTATATTTTATGTTCAGGCATGGTTCTCATTATCAGTCTTAATTACAGAAGTGAATTCCTCTCTGCTTGTGCCTGCTCAGCCACATCTCCCAGCCAGCAGGAGGCGCTGCATTAGTTTTTGTTGGCAGTACGACCTACACTATTAAATTCCACAAGAGTAACACACCGATCCAGGGTCAGTTTATGGCCGTTAAACTCTACCCAATAATAATATGAGCCAGCAGGGAGCTCTAAGATCAGCCATGATACTCTGGGGTGTTTAGCACTCATGTTAGATGGTGTCACTGCATGCCAAACCACTGCTCCTGGTCGGCCCATTGTGCTGCCTCACTGTCGCTGCCCTCCAGGTCGCCTTCCTCTCCACTGCCCTCCATGTCATCCCCATCCAGCTCCACTGTGGCGTCTGTGGGACTTTCTTCCTTTTCCATCTTCTGCATGCCTTCCAGAGACTTCTGGTCATTTGGATCCAAGCTGAGAGGGAGAGAAGGGTTCAGCAAAGTTATTGCCGGGGGAAAAGTATCATGGTAGCTTTAAAAAGGAGGTCTAAAAAGACAGCTAAATCCTGTGTGATTCAACTCTCTCACTGTACAATCTAAACCACATGCAGAAAGAAAATACAAATTGTCTTATGACTGACATGGAATTGATGTCATACACTTGATATAATTAGCAGAAGGGGTCATTTACATCTGAAAGGCTAGTCAAGAGAGCTAGCTGATAAGCATAAAGGGTTTCATTATTTCTCATGCAATATTCTGTGGCACAGCATTTCATTTCAGCCTCATCATTTTGACAAAATTCAAAGTTTTGTATCACTTTGTGTTTTATGTTTTCAAGCATGCACTGCATAAATATTCAGCTATAACAGTAAAGAAACAGGCTGCTTGCCACAGTGCCCCTTTAAGTTTGCTCCACAGAAGGACTAGGAAAAGCTGTTACCTCAGTGCTATACTGTACTGGTCCATGGCCTCCTGATAGTCATTAACAGCAACGAGAAAATCTCCCAGCATTCTGTGCAGCATGCAGTCACTCTGATTGGCCAGTGTATTTCGGAGAAGTGCTATGCCTTCTTCATATTTCTGTTCTCGACCTAAATACAAAAGAACATACAAAGATAATTGCAGACCAACATGTTCAGGTGAGTGAGAAGGAAGTTTATAGAATTAACCCTGGTTTTTCATAGCCATGAGTTTATAATTACACAGAAAAGGGAAAAGCTAAGCTTTCAGAAATTTGTGAGACGTGGTTACATACTGAGGAGTTCTGCTTTCTTCACCACAGCTTTAATATAATCTGGCCGCTGGGCGAGGGCTTTGTCCAGCAGTGTTTTGGCCTTCTCTTGGGTCATGGGGTCTTCCAAACACACAGTGGCCAGGATAGTCAGGGTCTGGGCATTGGCACCAAGTGTCTTATAGATGTTGTTAGCCATTCCCATTGCTTCACGGATGCCATTAGATGCCAAATAACAGTCAATCAGCCCTTAAAAACAGAAAACATGAAAGTCAATGAGACTCTCTCAGAGTCACTCCCACACTGGATGTTGAGATCTCGCACACACACAAAAAAAATTTCAAATATGTGCTTAAACTATACATATGTTTTCAGGTATCAGTAAAGACTGAGAATTTAAATTAATTTGAAGTCAACATTTTCTTTATCATACATTCAGGAACACTCTTACCTTCATAACAATCCAGTCGGCAGGGTGCCAGTCTCATGGCTTCTCTAAAGTGAATGATGGCTTCCTGTACACGACCCATGTTGCGCAGGGCTGCCCCCTTCAGGAGGAGCGCCTGCACACTGTTGCTGTTCAGCTGGATGGCCTTGGCCCCCAAGTAAAGCGCACGAGAATAACGCTTACTGTAGAAACTGTGACAACTAGAAGACAAAACAAGAAATTAGAGGAGACTTGAAAAAAAAGAAAGTGAAGAAGCCTGGTTGACAATTCTATAATGCTGAAACAAGCAGGAGGTAACAGTCCTTTTAAGTACTGGACAAAATTCATGATATTGATATTTCAGCAAACTATAAACAACTCAAAGCATGGCACTCACACAAGTGCAGAAATATTTATCCTTATTTATATTAGCATTACATTATAATACATTAGGTTGCAATTGGCTGAGAGCCATGATTACAATTTTGCAAATGATTAACTCTTCTCTAAGATGATAATTTGCTTTTGGTAAGTATGTAGCAATTTGAGACTTACCCAGATATGACCCAGGGTTCAGCATGCTGATCAGAAATATTGAACAGTCGCCCTCCCAGAACCTCCACATCCTCCAGATGACCTTCTCGAGCCATAAGGTAGCCGTACACATCCATGCCTTACAACCAGCCCAATATTAATAATAATATTCAGCCTCGCTCCGTCAATCATAACATCCAACCACAAAATAAACGTACAATAGAAAATTACACTGGAAAAAAACTGCTTACATTATTCAAATATAAACAACAAATGAGCCTGAGTTTTCTGACATTACTGTTTACAGTAACAGAATAAAAAAAAACATACCTACCAAAAAACCCCACTAAGTTTAGTACCTTTAATCAGATAGGGATCAAGCATCTGTGCCTGCTCAAATTTCAGGATGGCATTCTTTGTGTCCCCAGCTCTGAAGTAAACATCAGCCAAGCTCACCAACAGATCAACATTGTCCCTGAGAAGAGATTTCTTCTCCAGGGAGCTTAAAGACAGACAAAATATATATATATATTTATTATTAATAAATAATTCCAACCAGAACAAAAAACCCAGGTACTACATGAACAACCAAGGCATCAAACACCACATCACAGACAATCTAGATTTTAAGCAGTGAGCTTCTCACCAGATAGTATTGATGGCTCTGTGGTTGTCACCACTATGAATGAATGCGTAGGCTTTGATCCAGACAGAGAGCCAGTCCAAATTGGGAATACTCTGAATCACATCCATAGTCATAGAGGCCACCTCAGCTCCTTTCACAGACAGAGACAGCAGACCTGCAAGCCATCACACACAGCTTATATCACTGAGGCACTTAGCACATCCTCATCTGCATGTGTTTGAAGCTGATGAATAGGAGCATCAGAGATATGTGCTTGAAATATTTGTTCATACTTCAAACGTGAAGTTTGTGGTTGTAAAACATTTGGAATGCTGTTTAAATGCACCGACTGACAAATGATCTGAACATGAATAATTAACATGCTCCGTTACTGTGAATGTGAAGTTGAACGGTGTCCCCTGATAGTGGTGATAGGGTTTAAGATGGGGAAAGTGTACACGCAGTCAGATCAGGACTTTGAGGTTTAAAAAGCTCTTATAAGCATTGTCTGATTCCAGACACTGATCAAGTAAACATAAGGGCTGGGCAGAATTGCATTTCCAAATATTTGATCTAATGTTAATACTCAAAATACAGTAAATATGGTCCTTATTCCCACATGGGAACACCACACCACACAGTGAGAACAGTGTGAAAGGTCCACACATCCCCAGAAACGCTGTTCAATTTAAATGCAATTCTTTACATTTACCCACCAATAATGGCATCAAGAGCAAGAGGACACTGCCGCAAAACCTCTTTGTAGCTCGTTACTGCTGATCGCTCCTGACCAGCCTTCCGGTAGAGATTTGCCAGCATCATGTTGATCTGTTTTGAGCACAGCAGTCATGCAATTAGGTCATTTCTTACAGACAACATATAAACTAAGCAAAATATAAGATGAACAAACTGCTCTTTTTAGTATCTGAATGTAGCCAAAAGGTTAAATTGAAGACCTTGGGCGTTCTCTGCCTTGAGGGAATTCCATCCAACACTGAGATAGCATCTTTGTCCAGCTTCAGAATAGTGTAACACTCTGCAATCTTATACTTCACTTCAATCTCTGAGGGCAAGTTCTGTGAAATTTATATAAAAAAAAAAAAAACATTTGAAGATTTACAATACTTATATTCATAGCGGTGTACACTAACTGGTTACAATTACTCACTTAAAAAACTGTATCTGACAGAAGTATACATTGAGTAATTTTATTAAAGATTCACAATACTTTGTCACACACAGTTATACAAGCACAATGTGTTGTGAAATGTCTGGGCAAAATAATAAAAAAAACTGAAAGGTTATAAATAATGCATGTATGCATCTATTTGTCGATCCATGAGTAGTTCAATCTCACCTGAGTTTGCAGTGAGGACGAGCCGCCAGTGCTGGATGGTCGCACTTTGGAGGCTTTGCTCAGTACTTTCTTCTGTTGCAGAGCCATGTTGTACTTGCAGGCTGCATTTCTGTACTCCTTATCATGGAAGATAGCATCAGCATGATAGACCAGGAGCTGATACTTCTGAGCCGGGGAAAATAGCTCCCTGCAGAAACACCAATATATTAAAAAATAATTAAATACTTGCCACATCCTTGCCACAGCAGTTTGTAACATTATCCAACCTCAGCTACCAGCACGACACTAACTATTGACTTGGTAGATCCTGACTGCCCCGGACAGAGCCCTGACCTCAACTGTATTGCGATCCTGTTGGAAATATTTCCCGATACATTTGACCATATGATTCCAAAGCCCACCTAACTCAAACTCTGTTACAATATAGAGTATTTGCAGTTGTATGTCTTTATGTGAGGTATCTTGCAAAATGCATTAAACCAGTAGTTTGCAGGGTAATGCGAATCTGGGTTACAGAAATTGTAATGTGTGTGTGTTTTTTTTTTAGGACCGGGATTGGTAATATATCCGACATCTGGTTCCTACTATAACTTTAAACAAGGGGTCACACGCATGGTGCCCCCAAGGACCCCATGAGTAGCCCTCGGACCGGTCCACAATATTGCATAGCTCACCAGTAATCAACGTCTAACATGTTATTTTATTCTGCTGCTATTCTTCTGTAATCACATTTGCATATATATCTATTTAAAATGACAATATCTAAAAGAAAGCATTTATAACATGTTCATAATCCATGAAGAGGTAAACCCTGTAATAGAGTCTGTACTAGAATATAAACTGGTAGCCCTTGGTATGGCTCAGTACCCGTGATGTAGCTCTCAGTTGGTGACCCCTGCTCTAAACCATTCTCACTCGGGTAGTCCATCTACAATGGACCGTTTCATACCTGGCCCCTTGGAGGACTTTTACAGCTTTAAAAAAGTAAAACAAATGTGAAGTTCGCCTGGAGCTCCCATTTAAAGCCTGACGAAGTATATAGTGCGCCAAGAGAGCAGAGCTGGAGTTGTTTTAGATTAAAATAGTGAGGTTGAAGGATTAGTTTACACTTACGGGTTGTTGGTGCTCATCGTCAGAAGCAGGCTACTCAGGATGCGAACATTTGAGTGCAGGCCTGCAGCCGCCATGTCCCTCACATAATCAATAACACTCATGGTTACACTAATAACTCACTCAAGAACGCAACGAAGCACAAAAATGTATATTTTAAAGACAAACTCTGAGTCAACCAGGTCAGTCAGCAGGGAGGTATGACCATAAATGTGTTTTTTTTTTCCAAAATGGCAGGGAAATTTATACTATTTCAAAAGAAAAGTCCTCCACACCCAAAACAAACAACTAAACAAAATAATAAAATCAACTCTGCTGACTGTTGAAATAAAAAAAACTAACAATATCGTGTAAAAAAGAAACCCATCCAAAAGCTAAAGACGCAGAATGCAATCCTAGAAAGGTGTGTAGCGTGTGTTCCCATATCGTCTAAAAATATTTAAAATGACCATCGGGGGTTAATTATCGAGCTCCACGTCAAAATGTGTAACGTGTTTAAAAAGCAAGCAGGAACTGACAGGTCTGGAAAAAAATTAAGTAAAAAGATGGAAAAGATGTGGAAGAGAAAAGCAATAAAAAGAAGAAAAAGAGGAACAGTGCAAAGAAATGCAGGAGAAATGGAAAAGAACCGCAGTAAATGAGGAAAAGGAAATGGTAGAAATTAAAAACCTCTGAAATGAAAAACAGTAATAAGAGAGGAAGAAGAACACTGCACAGATTAAGGCTGATTAAGGGGTAAAACTACTGAAATTTTCCCTTATTTTTAAAATTTGCCCCTTAAATAACT
>JBBKCR010000016.1:11984216-11994504 GCA_037577295.1 Ladigesia roloffi
TCATTGCAGACTGCGCTTAAGTCTTCTGAACATGGCTGTGCGTATGCAATGGCTTGTGTGACCCTCATCACAGCCGTCTTCTTTTGATCAAGAACAGCTTCTAAGTGCACATACTAGCGCTTCTCATACCGTTGAGAGAAAGGGAGAAGAATCCTCTCCAAAAGTGTCTGTGTAAAATTCTTTAAAAAAACCCCCAACCAAACAAAATACTACACAAAAACAAAAAGAGAATTGCAATGTACAAAGGACACAAATCACCCCACCATTTGAACAGCTTTAGGCACTTGGTTTCAGGTTGTGAGTGTACACTGTAACAAGTTGACAAAATGTGTTGTGTAAGTATAGTATGTTTTTTTTTCCCCCAAACTACAGAGACAGTCACATGCTCCATGATGGATTTTCCTCTGATGGATTTTTTGCCATTGGTTTTGTGACACTTGGCTGCAATTAGGTGTCTAGAAGCACTGTAGAGCTTTTTTGTTTGTAGAAGCTTTTTTCCCCTAACAATCACACAGGTGAGGCCCTGGCTACACTACTAGCTGTAATGAGTATTTGCAGTAAACTACACAATTCACAAGACTACATCCAAGACATGATATTTCCCTGAAAAACAGCAACAACTGTAATAAATAGAGCTGGAAGACTTGGTTTGAAATGTGACTCTCCCTTCTATTCAGCACGTATCATGGGTAGCGTACACTCATTATTGAGAAAATCTGTTCTAGCTAAAGAAACTGGAAGTATGACTCAGGCCCATTTGTTCCCCAAGTGGGAAAATGAGGACAGAACTAGCACCCTAGCTAGCTCCAGGTAAACCAGTGAGCCATATTATCTCAGGGGCACATCAGAGAACGTATTTAGGTAAACATAGTAAAGCCCAATAAAGTGCTAAGCCTGCTGAAATTCCCAATAGCATTTGGATCTTGTTTATAATAACAACAACAATAATAATAATAATAATAATAAATCATCTTTAGATACCGAGACCTAGTGCCAAATGCTGAAAGCTGTTGAAATAGGGACCATAATACATACTACACTTCTTCCAAAGTAAACAGTCATCCATGTGCATTTCTTCCAATAAAAAAAAATTAAAAAAAATTTGTGAAACTTCTGCATCATCACCATCTTACAGCCATATCCTCGGAAATTACGGCACCATTTCACAGGCTGGGGGTGCTGTAGAGGCACAGTCTGTTTGGCCAGGCCTTTGGCCCACAGCGCTGATCCACTGAAAACTGCAATGGCATTCATCCAGGTGGTGAAGGAGAATCACCACAAGTTGCACGTTACAACGTCCAATGTAAGGTTGCTCAGCCCTCGACCCGGAGGGGATTCTTTCAGAGCAAATGTCTGGCCACAATGTCTTTGTGCGCCGCAGTTTCTCCCACCTAAATATTCACACAGGTCAAAATGCAGTGCAATCCTGGAGTCCATTTAAAACAAAACAAAATAAAACAAAAAAAGCACAGAGCTCCTGTAAACTGCCAGTAAACTGCCAGAAATGCAGTAAAGTTCCCCATCAGTCTCGTAGCTGCCATCACAGTCACTTCTAATTGCTTTTCAAACATGTCCAAAATGCTTCGCTTCCAACAAAGTTCTGCTGGAGAACAAACCCCTATGTCTTTTCCTCCCGTTCCGTTTTGCGTCGGGTGATATTGCGAGGCTTTATCTTAAGAGAGAGCTCCCACAGTGCTTCCTCCGCGAGATGGTCACTGAAGTCATTGAAGAAGGACACAATGTCATCATTGTGTTTGAGATCATAATGCCTGTAAGAGAAAACCATACAGACTCACAATAGAAAAATATTAAGATATTTACAACAGACATTCAAATATGAATCTGAGCTATATTTTCTAACAGTGTAAATAGATTTGACTATCCAAGAATTGTTCAACAACCAAAACCACCTCTCAGTGTCACAGCACCTTTCCTTGCAGTTCTGTTAATAGAACAGACCACTCTTAATGTGGGGAAGAGCTGCTCTTTCAATGAATTGTATTGTACTGATACAAGACAAATCATCCAGATGATTATAAGATTGTCAGGAAAATACTTGCACTTGCACAGTCCTAGAGCATGTGTATGTTTTTGCGGTCTATGCCTTTGTATCTCAAATAGGATTTTAAAAATGCATTTGGCTGAAAATGTGGCTGTTTTCTATTTAAAATATATTTTATTTTGCATTTATAAGTACAGGTCCAGTACCACTAGTAAGAACTATTTGTTTGCGCTGAAACACTCACACTTGCTGGAAGCGCCTCATGGTGTCTAGGATGTTGAACTGCTGCCAGCGCTTTGAGAAGTTCACCTTTCCAGCAATGAAGTCAGGATTACCAAGGTGCACAAAGGTCAAGTCTTGAAGAATGAGACCTCTGTACAAGGCAAAACAGTAATAAATGAACATGAACTTTATCAAATCAACAGAGCACAGAGAGGGTCGAACATAATTTACTACATAAAACAAACACAAAAATAAGCATTAGAAATACAGTGTATAAGCACTGTTGCTCGTACAGGTAAGGAATGCAGGGGGGCTCTACATCTGCCAGAGCTGCTCTGTACGCCCGGAAGGAGGAGGAGCTATCAATTAAAGTGCAGTACTCCTCAAGACCCTAAGAGACACATCACAAACATAATGAGAATGAGGGCTTGCTCTGTCTACAAGGGACAAAGAAAGATAAATATGTGACGACAACTGACCTCTGAGGTTTGTTTCTGCCATTCCAGTCTGCGAATAGGTGCTGAGTCTAGCGCCGACAATATTGCCAAGTAGGAGTTAAAGTTATTAAGTTTTCTTAAGTGCTGCGGAGCAGAAAAATTGGAGAAAAGTCAATATCTTTTCCACCTTGTTGGTGCCGTGTTGAAAAATTCATTGAGAGATATTTTTTTTTCGCTCACCAGTCTACCTTACCTTCATTATTTTAATAAATTTGAGGAGGAGCTTTTCCCGATCCTGGGCTTTTTCTTGCTGGATTATTATTGAACGCACCCTTGAGGAAAAATTGAGAGGAGTGATTTTTAACAGGATGGGGCGAGAAGATGAGTGTGCTGGACCCGATTAAAACCGAACTAAGTACTGTATAATACAATGTTAACAAGTGGAAAATAAATCACTGTGCATGACAACTTTCTTACTTGTGGATAACCACAATAATGAAGACACAGCTGAGCTTTAGTATATGTTGAAAAAAAAAGCACAATCATACCAATATGACATGTTATTGAAGTGCTCTGTGAACTGTGTGAGATTGGGACTCTTCTCTTCATTCTGTTCTTTTGCCCAGAGCAGGACCTCAGGGATCTACACACAGACACACAGAGGTTAAAGGAGAGACAGAAATCACTGTTCAGACAAGGAAAGACTGAAAGACTAGTCTGACCAAGAAATCTTTGGTAAGAATATTAATAAGAAGTAATGTGATGTTTCAATATTCAATCAGATATGTGCAATATACTCATTTGCATAAAAATACAGAGCATGAAAATGTTTACGAATTCTAGTAAAGTCCAGAACAGAATGCCCCACTTCGGTTAAGGAGGGTCAATGTCAGGCCAGTTTGGTAGCTCCTTTCCTTAGACACTCACACTAAAACTGACAACTGAGATTTGACTTGAACCAGATGTCTTTTAGCAGGGAAATTACCAAAATGTGTGCGACACCAGCAATCCAGCTATGAACATCAAACATTTTAATGGCTATATATTGGCAGCCATTACACATCTCCAAACACTGTATATTGCATCCTTTACATAGAGGATACACTTATACGTGGAGTGTTTACTGCCTTTACTTAATTCATCTTAAATATGTGAAGGGCAACATGCCCCAGATAATTTAACGCCATAAACATTACCCCAGTAAGGCCACTCTGAAGTTATTTGTAGGATAGCATTAATATTAAAACATTTTAAACAACAGCTTTTGAAACACTGTGAAAGAAAGAGGGAAAACTACCTCTATTTTGTAGAATAGTTCTGCATCTAGCAGAGTGAGCTGATCTGCAATCTCATGGCTACGGAAGTCATGAAGTGTACCTGGCCTGTGGGGAGAACAGAAGGTGAGTCAATATACAATATGGGGCAGTTGACGGTCTAGAGGTTAGGGTGTTCTTTCTGCTATCAGGAAGTTGTGGGTTCGATTCTAATGAGCAAGGTATCGCTCCCACACAATAGTCCACTACTACAGTCCCTCTGCCCGCTTCACTTGGTGAATGGGTTAAATGCAGAGAATTTTCACACAGTATGTTGTGGTGTGTTCATTAATGACAGAATGGTCCATTTCAATTCACCTGTGCATCACTATATGAACACAAACACATCCAATACTTAACCAAATATTACTTTTTTGTTAATGGAAAAAATGTTTATGTGGACTTTGTCAATGCTGTCCCTATTTAATATGTTTATATGATGTAGTTATTTTGACAGATTGCAAAACACCACAAGAAGTGCTGGGGCAATATTGTTCCTATTATTTCATTGCACCATTAAAGACAGAATGATTGCAGCAGCAAAGGGAGGGGATGTTAATAACTGATTACAAAAATAATTTTTAGAAGGTCCAAAACAATTTAGTTTTTTTTTTAATTATGTAATAAATCATGCCTAACCATGGAGCAATTTAAAAAACAAAACTACCAAAATCCTACCCAAACCAGCAGAAACTCTAAGGTGTGCACAAAGTCATTTCGGGTTTGTGATTACCTGGCAGCAACACCACGAGCTGCAAGCGTCTTCAGAGAGTTTGTGTAATTCAGCAGCTTCTTTTGCTCTACTTTATCTAGAATGTTCTTGCGGAGGACCCGAGCCAGAATGAGCTCCCCGTTACACACCAGGCTGAATACCAGGTCCATCAGATGCTTTAGGATGTCTTCTGTCAGCTCCACCAAACTGGCCATACAAAAAAGGAACAAAATCATGCACATGTACTTTCATGTTACTTTCAATATTTAGTACCCATGAATAAAAACAAGTTTAGGAAAGCCCATGTAAAGAACAATCGAGGTTTTACCCACCTAGTAAATAGGCCTAGAAATAGCGTAGTAGTTAGGCTACGTGTCTTAAAAAGCAAGGAAACACTACTAAGAACTGTGCAGTGATCTTCATGTAACCCTGTTCTAAGCCCACAATGCAACAGCTATTTAGTCTTTCCCCAGATGCCTGTGACATAATTGTGAAAAATATATAACATATTGTGAAAATGCAATTTACCCAGCCCTCACTGGCAGTCAAAATCTTTTCACAGCACTTCCAGAAAACTAAATCATAGATATGATACTAGGCAGACAAATGTAATGTAACATAGTAGAAGTCACAATAACGTTACACTCACAATCACTGAGTATACCGCTTTTAGTTTCGCAGATCAGAAAATATTGTAATGTACACACTTTATCCTGATGCCGATTCGTTCACCCCTCAAACTACTCACCATAGCTCATCCACTACTCGCACAAGCACAAAGAATGTGTTTTTGCTGACTCGCTTTTTGATGGTGTCTGAACTGTGAGAAAATCGAGTATATGTGCCCAGTGGTTAAGAAAAATTCAAATCCCTTAATCTTAACACGCACTCATACAGCAGAAGAAAATGTAAACACCACATCTGCCTTTATTTTAACACTGCATTTACAGGCAGGTAATAATTTGCAAATACATTAGAAGCTACCAAAACATTCTGGAACGATAAGCACTTGAGGAAATTATATTTATATCATTTTTTAGGATACTCTAATATGGAAATGTGGTTCTATTCAGTAACCAGATATTTCACGCAGCTCAGAAAGGATATCTGTAGTGGAGTCTCTTAATGAGGTCCTCTGGGGTTAGAAACGTCCTGTACGTTGTCAGGAAGGCTTCACAGTATAGCACCAGATCTGTCAAAGGGAACACATCGTATTAACATAAAAACATCACTCCACATGCCATTTACTTGTGTAAGCCAAAGGATCTAAAAATAAACAACTGCTCGTTACTGAAATGCTATTATTTAATTAATTTATGCATTTAATATTGTATTCTTTATTTATCCAGGATAAACACACCACCACTGAGATTAAGGTCTCTGATACTGTATAAAGAAACTAAAGCCAACCAAAGAAACACACATGCACAAACACATTAATTTAGAGCAACAGTCCTGCACCTTTGCGATCTGTTTCTGTGGCATGAACAAGTAAAATATTCCCTGATCCTGCACGGACATCAGGGCCATCATCATTCTGTTTCAGAGAAAGAGCAAGTGAGAGAGAAGGAGGAAATGAGTGAAGAAAAAAAGCATTTTAAATTAACTTATAGCAATTCATCCCACACAAATACTACTGTAGGAGATAAACATAGTGCTGTGTCTGTATTATTATGCCTGCTGTCTCTGCTATATTGTAGAACAGGCTTTTATATATAAGCAGAAGTCTGTCTATAAATATACTCCCTGCCTCCTGCAGAGTCTGATCATGCACTCTCTGAGGGGATGTGCTTTCTGCAGCAGGTTTGACCTTGCAGTGTGAACACTAGAGTTTCACATACTTTTCCATGGCTGGCCAACACACAGTACACAGCAAGACTGCAGGACATCACAAGTAGGGGGAGCTACTGAGTCAGGTTCTACTTAGCTTTGATAGAGCCCTAGAATAATTTTCCTTTTCAGTCTATGGAACACTTTAACACCCACAAACGAATCTACAGTAAAACCCAATACCAGACCGAGCACAAACACACAAAGCTCTCAAAGCAGGTCTAAAATGATTGATGAATCTCAGGGTGAGGCATTCAGAGGGTGTTACCTCTTGCTTTAGTGTGATCCGGGCCATGATCTCATCATGTTCCACCAGAGACAGCTCTCCCAGCTCCTCGGAGCTCAGGTCTGAGTCTGCACACTTCTGCTTCCAACTGTGAAAGAAACAAACTTACATTCATCAAAGGTGTATTTTTCAACAGCAAGAGCGAACTAGAGATTGAAACATTTGAACCCTTCAGGATATGAGTAGTCAAGATTTAGAGATCATTACTCAAATATTTGCCAGGGGTGGGTTCAAATGACGTGATTTTATATTTGTCTATTTTTTTTTTAGCAAGATATCAGTCCATGAGGCCACCATCAAAATAAGTCTGTATGAAAAGCTTTTTAAAAAAAGACTTGAGGTCACTTAAGGAACTTGATTGGCTAAAAATCAGGCTAAAAAACCTCTGATAACATCGGTCATTTAATATGTACTAAATAGAACTTTGTCTACAAGTCTACAGTCGGTTTAGACAAATTTCTGTAAGGTTGCATTTGGGGTTCAGAAAAAAATTCTGTCTGGCCATTGCTGGTTTTTAGATTTTTTTTTTATGGCTGTGGTCGAGTTCAAACAGAATTCTGTCAGGCTACAGCTGGGTTTGTGCAGAATATTTAAGATATATATTCATCACTGGGTTTAAATTTCAAATCTCACCAGGCTACCTATGCAAAGTTCTCGCAATGTTTTGTTGATATAACGAATTCCTATTTTAAATCTTGTCTTTGGGTGTATTCACTATTGTAAAAGGGCTCTGTTCACGCAAGAGTTTATAAATTCGTATCATATGCAAAACAAATGACAAAATGACCACTCAATGGAAAATTATTTGAAATTGCTGAGCAAACTACCTAATCCCAATTAGTCGGCTTCACTATACACAGCATAAAGGCGCCTAAAAGATGACAGCAAAGCACCACAGAGGTGTAGCTCACTTGTCCGTGTTGGTCTGCTCTTTGCTGCAGTCGGGAGACGGATCTTGAAGTGAATCTTCCGCTCCACAGCTGGGGTCCTGACAACAACAAACACTCTAAAACAACAACTCACATATACCTCACAACCCAAACATGCAGATTAAACGTCTAGCTGTGATATTTCTCTCAATGGTGAGACCAATGAGTCAACAAGAGGAGAGAGGTCTCTACAATACAAGCAGTATTATTGGCATCAGAGTGTTTTCATAGTGCTGGGATCCAAGCATCCAAATAAATAAATAAAGATTAAATAAATAAATAAAAATATAAAGAACAAAAACCAAATCATCAACTGGAAGCTCAGCTAACCTGGCAGCCAATAAATTCGCTGTACCTTTGTTCAGACAGTGCTGCGACAACTTAATGCATTCTCCAGCCGAGTTCTGTGTATGTGTTTCTCCAGAAAAACAAACCTTTACAAGTGCATCAAGCTTTTTTAGGGCAAAAAAATACCACTAGATAAATGAGTAAAAACTAAAACATTTTGCTCTACAGATAACTGCAAGCTTTTTTCCAATCCGCCTCTAGCCCAGCTGTACAATGCAGATAATCCATGCACATACACACAAGCCTACAGTTTGAGTTAGGACGAACAGAGGCTTGAAGTGGCTGTTTCAGATCAAGCCTACTGCATTACCACATTACAGACGGCCATAATAACATAAATAAAACGGAAATTATGCAACAACACCTCTGCCTGAGTTACTTCAGCCCAGCTTCAAGGCCTACCAGTACACTGAGGAACAAAACCATGGCTATTTGGTTGTAACTCTATTATGTACAAGATAAGAGCATGAAATGCATCTTAAATGGAAACTCCAAAGCTGGCAATAAAGCTTTAAGCATTCTCATTCTACAAATAGAGGAAGGAGAGCAACAGACCAGAAAGGTGTTTCATCTTTATGTTTGAGGGGTTGAAATGTGCGGAAGCGTTAATTGAATAACATACATGAACAATAATTCAGAGTAATGGAATAATGCATAAACTTAGAACTAAACAAGCCTAGGCTAACGTTCCCAGTCTACATTAATATCAGCTGCATGGCACTTGTCCCTGTATATGGCGCAGGACAAACATTTTCACAAAAAATCAAAAACAAAATTTTTTACGAGGTAGCAAATTAATATCATACTCCTACTACAACTAAGAGTATTACTAAAACTACTGATATATAAAATGTTCAGTAACTGTTCAGGAAAATTACATTAAGTAATTAAACAGTGCAATCATATGGAACTCTTATTATGATAAAAAATAACTTCCCTGCCTGAATGAGGTTTGCAATCATCTAAGTCTGTTATTTGCAAACTAACCTGTAGTTAGCCAGAATAATGTGTAGAGTTATGCAAATTGTGGATTTTTTCTAGTGACATATATTAGCATATAAAATTGCCAAAAATACTCACTCAAGCTGTTAACATACATGCTAATATCACTAGCATTATAGCTTATAACCCATGTGGTCTGATGGAATACATTTTTGATATGATCCACTGTTATGTTGGTATTGTAGAAAACAAGGAGCACTTTGTTGCACCTGCAGCTTTCTTTCAGGGGCATTAAAACAACAGGAGTCATCCAGTCATCAGAGACTTTGTACAAGACAGCAACACCCAGACTAGGAGGTCCAGCAATAAACCAATGCAGTTAGTGAACTACTTGACTTTAAGTCAGTCAAGAGTTCTGGAGCTGAGGAGCAAATCCGAATGTGAATTCAGAGGGGACAGCCTTAGTCTCCTTAAACGCAGTGTGGCTCCTGCTACTTACTCCATTAGAAAGCAGCAGGTCCCCGTTGGCCTGGCTGGATGAATACAGATTGACGTACTCACCCTCGCCGCCCTCATCGCTAGCATTCTGGTTCTAAAGAGAGGAGGAGGAGAGCACAGGCAGAAAGCAGAAAGCAAGAGTCAGACTGAAAAAGAAGAGTGGTGAAGAGAAGAGGCCTGAGGCCCAGGCAAATACACCTCTGAAGTGGAAACAGAGACAGAAAGAAACAGAAAAAGAAATAGACGGAAGGAGAAAGAACTAGTTGTACGTAAGCATGCAAAACCCCAGTCCTAAATGGCTGGAGATGGCCTGTTCGTCTCACAACTATTCAATCAACAGTAACAACAGTAACTGAGTGGCCGGCTATATTCTGAATGGGGTTTTACTGTAGCAGAAGAGAAATGTGACTACGTCAGGCTCTAAAACCACCGTCACGACAACAATTTGAATGACAACAAATCAGATGAGTGGGATCCAAATCAGATGAGTGGGATCCTAGGAAGACAAAATGTTTCCTTTCTGGGTTCAAAGGAAAATATATTTCCTTTTGAAAAACATTTTTTTTGCATTTTGTTGTAGTCATATTAGCACACAATTAGTGTGATCAATATTAAACATGTAAACCAAAGATAAATCATTCTAGTGAGAGCAAAATGGTCTGCATGACCTATTGAGTGTATACATCCGACGTAACATACAGTGGGGAAAAAAAGTATTTAGTCAGCCACCGATTGTGCAAGTTCTCCCACTTAAAATGATGGCAGAGGT
>JBBKCR010000016.1:11997742-12010380 GCA_037577295.1 Ladigesia roloffi
GGGCCTGTAGAGCAAATTAAAATTTGCTAGTGGTATGTCTAGATTAGTAGGCTACTTCACAATATTTTTCCAATATTTCAAAAATGTAAAGTTTAGAGAATACAGTAGAACATTATATTCAATATTCTTTAAAAAATTTATTTCTTCTTAGTAAATGATGATCACAACTACAATCTCCCCATGCCAAACACAGATGTACACCCATTACACAAACATGCACAGTGTCATTTTCATATAATGCCAGTCAACATTCCATGCTTTTAAAAAATTATTCTTACTATTATTATTATTTATTTTATTTTATTTTTAATGTATTTGTAATGATGGTTAATTGTTGAATTTTTTTGTTAACATGAACATAGAAAAAATAAATGAGGACTCTTGAGGACTCGCCCTGAGTCCTCCTCCTTCTACTGTTGTCCGAGACTGAGTCTGAAGGGTAAAGTCTGATACAAGACAGAGAAAGCAGAAAATGGTCCGAGATCGGTCTCGAGTACTACAACACTATATACAACAATCAGCCACAACATTAAAACAGAATGATGATGTGTATGGCAATCATCAATATTGATTTGTAGGCTGTGCAAAAACATTTCTGTAAGTATCCCTATAAAAGTATTTATTTAATAAACTTGATTTAGAGGGCTGAAGCAGCAATCAAGGTTTGTGGTCTCCAGTGATGTGTATGAAGTAAGATGTCTGCAATCATACTAAGTTTACACACTGTTAGTGACTTAGCGACTGTCGTCAGTATGAACAGGGCTTTATCTGGCAAAAGTTTCTTTTGTCCTTCTCCCTGATTTCATGGCTGTCTGGGTGAACCTACAGAGTTATTAAGGAGCTCTCTTTTTAATTTCCTTTCAGACAGATTACATATACATTTACATTTACAGATTAAACGTACATTTACAGATTAAACATAATCTATGTGACACAGTTTGATGAAAAACCTCCAGTGAAAGAATCATATTCCCAATGTATGCTGTTCAGCCAGGTCTAATTCATGAAAAAAAATTTCCCCCATTGATCTAAATAATTTCTTTTGCTTTAATGTAGCCCATGTGACTAATCTTAACCAAGCATCTCCCAGAATGAGCCCTGAAAACAGGTCACTCTTTTTTCCACCCTCTTCTTAGCTAAGAAGTAATCTAGAAAAACAAATCTTAAAAGTGTACCAGTGCTCCTAAAGCTTCAAAAATATGGCTCTTGACTGAAAATCTGACTCACACTAGTCCTACACTGTCTGAAGTCTCTCTGACTCGTGTGCGCTCAACTTTAGTTCATGAGAAAGTTACCGCCATCTGTGATGAGCTGTTAAAAATTCTGCTTCTCTCAGTCCAAGAGCCTCCGAGAGCATCTGATGCATAGTGGGTTTTTTGTCACTAGCTCTAGCGGTTGGTGATTCAATGCGCCAAGAGGATGAGCTTCATAATTTCAGACTAAAGCGCGAATCTCGGCTCCCGGCACAGATCAGATGACACATCGCTGAAAGCTGCCGTCTCCGTGCCAGAGACATTCGGAGACAGAGTGAATAAATTATCCTAAGAGCAGATCGAGCTTTGTTAAGAGTCCACCAAAATCCCCACTACAGCAGACCTTTAGCCCCCATGAAATCTGGCAAGACTATCCAAGTATTTTTGTTTGAGAGAGTGTTTTGTGCAAATTCTCTTTGGATCTACAATTTGTTTTTAGGTTTACATTTCCTGAGTGCTTAGGTTAATCAGAATGCTGCTGTGAAGCAGAAGGTCCAGCTGAAGCCACACTGAGCACAATTTGAAGACTGACCTCTCAGACGCCTGCAGGTGGACAGATCTTGGTCTAGGTCACAAGCTTTATTTGCTTTATTTCCAAGACTATTGAAGTTATAAATGTCAAAATTACTTTTCAAGAAATGAAACTACACACATCTTCTAAACATACACAGGCAACTGAAGCTTGTAAAAGACATAGCATGTATTTTCTTTGAACATTTTTAATTGTACAGGTATGTTTGACCTGCAGATTTAAAGTGACTCTATTAGTAAAGATCCCTGCCACAGCTGTCATCACTGTTTTCCTTTTCTAACAACTGATTATAACCTTCTTCCACTCTGAGACTTAGGCCCTCTTTAAAATGCATGCTGATTGACAGATTAAAATGATCCTCGAAGATAACATGATACACACGATAGAGCGCCAACACTGGAAAAAATGGAGAGAAGTGTAAAATAAAACCAAATTGACTGTAGTGAGCCTGGAAGGGATGGGATAACTTGTCAAATTTTGGATGCATTGAATGAGGTGTAGTGTGAGCCTCCATCAATTTGCCCTGTGAAAGTGGATGAGTTAGATTCTGCTGACAGTGATATCTCAAGATGTACAGCTGTTTAACAGGTTTAGTGTTTTCAACAAAACTACGGCATCACAGTCTTATAGTAAGGTGTAAATGTAAAAATATTGACGGCTGTTACCAGCTGGAGACCCTGGAAATGTATAAAAGACACAAGTTTAAAGAGGGTGTGTCTCTTCACTGTTCACTTTTATTAGATCATCCAAGATGCATTTTAAAACCAAATATAAACAGGACCATATTTTTGACATGCATAAGGCCTGAGGGGATTTCCCCATCCATTGTAAATGTAATAGTTTCATGCTACTGTCAGTTTCCAGCTATGTTGATAAGCAATCTAACATCTAGGGTGCTCTGTCCAGTTCCTAAGGACATAAATGAATCTGAACTTAAGATGGTAACTGCTAATTTAAGTAGGCACTTTTTTAAAGAAATGTTCTTGTGTTCTATGAGTCAGGGAATGTTAATATCACTGGATTCTAGCAGCAGGTGCATATGGAAATGTGAGAACCGGATTGCAGGAGAGTCTTTGCTTCAGTTCATCCTAGTCTCACCACACATTTCAGAATCTTTCTTTTCCCAGGTAATGGGAAAAGTTTCTGTCTAATACTGACACAAACTAGGCCTCAAGGAGGTGGGAGTAGGTTACGGTGAATAGCTAGCCCACAATCATAACGAAAACCAAAGATTAACTAGGACTATGTATATGCAGAGGCAAAAATAGGCTAATATAAAAGACACTAGTTAAAGGCTAAGCTAAGGCTAATGGCTAATGTAAAAATAAAGCTTAATATAAATGTGTGTGTTTTTAAGACTGTTTCTGTTATGGTCAGAATCAGACAATAAGGGCTCAGATAGGGTGACCATATGTTTTCATTCATATATATATATATATATGTCCTTTCACTGAAAACAAATCACATTTCATAATTTTAAAAATGCATAATCATCTTAATATTTCTCCCTATTTGACAGGGTATGCCTGCATAAATCTCCTGTAACTATGCACATGGCTGGAGAAAAAAATGTCATTGTAAACCAGTACTAGTTTTTAAATAACCTTTCTGTTTCAGTTACATTGCTGTTTGTAGCAAAATACTGTTCTGGTTTAGGTTTACATTTCTTAAACCAGTCTCTAGCCCTGGCTACATGTATTATGTACATAGGCTCCATCAGTATCTCTCCAAATGGTACTCAGGAACCCCCAGATGGTCCACGCTCCAACTCACAAAGCGTTGGGATAAAGGACAAATGTGGCCTGTCTAGCGGTGCCTAAGAATTGGTTTGGAAACCACTGGGTTATTTGTCCTAAGATCTCATTTGAAAACTTGATTTTTTGCCCAAATGCTCCTTCATCTACATTTTGTTGCGGTAGGGGAACTCAAAGTGTAATTCTTTGATTCAAATCAGGCTTTAGTACGTTATACATATGCTGGATGAGTCACACATGGAATACATGGCCCTTCAACCATAATAAAATCATTCATATTCTACTTCGTAGTCAATTTACATGGCACAGGACATTATTGTGCATGCAGGGGGAAGGTATGTTTACACTAATGACACAAATTGGTCAATTACATACACAAACATGAACTACCAAATGCAGAAAGATAGATCAGAACAAAATAAACAATTCTACCAATACACAGTATAATGTGAACCTAGCCTTAGGAGAAGAAAACCTGATTACTACCACTTTAGCTTTGTAATGTGAACATAGCATTAGGTGTGTGCCGAGGCTCAGGAGTGCTGTTGCGAAGTGCTAGCGGAGTGGTGCTGGGAACAGATGGAACGTGGATGCGGCCTGTGCCTGAACATGGTGCCGATGCGCACACCTCCTACATACTCCCGGGCCGCTTAGAGTGGACAGCCTCCAGAACATTTCTGGCACTGAGGAAGATCTAGTCACCATCTGTCTCCCAGGACGACCTCCTAACACAGGTCTGCTCATCACCCCTCCTGCCGCACTTGTGCACTAGTGTGAGAGACTGAGGCTGTGTCACCGCGCCGCACAAGAGCCGCCAGTGCACAACAGCTGGAAGCGGGCATCAAGATGAGACAATTCTATTTGTATTCTCAGTGAGCACCACCTGCTGAGTCTCGGAAAACAGATGACTGAACATTATTGTTAAGAAAAGACTTCTCAGCCAAAATCTTTGAATCAATAATAATCTGTCTAGGAAAAATGCACTATAGTAGACTGTTCTCTGTAGCCAGACTCCTTGTCAATTTGACTAGAAACATCAACCACAAAGGGCAAAAGGGGCATTTGGCTCACGCTCTTATCCAGAGCGACTGCAAATTTGGGGTCATCGCATTTATATTCTTGTCTAATATGGGACGCTGTTTGTAAAAACATCTTCACAAATTTAGAGGTGTCAGTTTTTCTACATTTAGCCCAATGTTCACACAATTTTTACACATTTAGAGTTAAATGTGTATAAAAAACAGTGTTAGGTTTTGGTCCATTTTCTTGCTACTTAATTGTTATAGGTTAAATCTACATGTTAAATCTAAACGTTAAATCTAAATGTAAAAATGGAAGTTGCTTTGGACAAAGGCGTCTGGTTAATGTTTTTTACCCACTAGGCTACTACAACTAGGTGGAGGTTTACACACTGTCCATCTGTTGATCTGCCCCCCTCTGCTTTGTCCAACGATGGACAGGGATCACCAATATTATCTGTATGGTACAACAATAATAGTACAATAGTGGCACTTTATGGTATTGTGAGTGTGTAACAGGCACAGTGGTGTCACTGGTAGGTTGAGAATAGTTTGCTACACCATTTTCTCAGTAAAGAGAACATTACACTTTTCATTTCTGCTGGAACTAAAGTGAATGTGCAATGTTCTCTACACAGCGCTGGGATTGAAAAGACCAAGCTTTAACAATATTTCCCAACATACGTCCCTTCTTTAGGGAGTGCACATGTAATAATATAGAGCTTCAAATCTAAAATTACACCTAGGTGTCAAACTTTAGTGACAGTGTTTCTTGTATTTTTTAGAAGGTACTGAAACTGTGAGCTTGATCTCTATGTCATTGTCGTCCACAGAAAGCATGACTGGCCTTGTTCTCTTGGGTACTCTTTAAACCCATACCCAAAAACCAAAACAAAAAAAATGTTCTGGAATCTGAATGGTCCCTAGAAACCCCGTTCCTGACCAAAGTTTCTAGGTTACCAGTCCTTGATCAGGAGAGATAAAAAGGAATAACGTTTTCCGCAGAAGATTTGAAACAACTAATCCTGGTCATTTTAAAGACACGACTCATCCAGCTTTCATTGCTTTTGAAGCTCCTTACTCTACATCTTTAGCAGTTTTAGGCAGGCAAGAGGATGTATGAGGAGAGGGCGAGGCACTGCGAGTTGATTTCAATCTTTAGCACGGGTCACAAACGGTAATTAGGCGTTCAGAGGGGAGCGTGTGGGAAGAGCCAGAGAGGGGCAGCTAATGAGGCCGCGGGCCAGGGACGGGTGAGCTGTTGCCTCAGCGGGGGGCTTTGCACCTGTGGGGAGAGAGAATGCATGGCAATAACAAGGTACAATAAGCAAACACACAGCTGAGCGCTAAAGTGAAGAATGGCGTGAAGAAAGCACAGTAAGAGAAATTAAGCTGGCAAAAAAAAATCTGGTTCACACAATTTTCCGCTTGTCCTAAATGTGATGCCAGCATAGACATATCTGGAGTTTGCTTCTTTACTTTAACATGAAGCCATGAAGCAATTGGAACTAACATATAGCTAAAATCAATGAGCAATGTGCACATCATCACAAACCAGACTGAAAATGTGTACAAGAACTAACAAGAGCTAAAATGTGTAAAAGAACTGTTTTATGTTGTTCACTGAATCTGTAGGAATTTAAGGGGATGTAGCTCAGTGGTAGAGCGCAAGCTTTGCATGTATGAGGTCCAGGGTTAAATCCCCTGCATTTCCAGGTTATTGTGGCAACCTCGTTCTGCTTTTCAATCCTTCTCTTTAGGGGTGGAGGTAGCTCTCTGGGTAGGATACTTGCCTCTGGACCATGAGGTCCTGGGTTCAAATTCTACCTCCAGCACCACCAGTGGGTCCCTGAGCAAGACCCTTAACCCCAAGTTGCTCCAGGGAGATTGTCCCCTGTAGGGGGACAATGGAAGTCGCTTTGGATAAAAAGCATCTGCTAAATGCCGTAAATGTAAATGTAGAACATTATCCATCTTACCTTCTTCCCACATAATTTAACTTTAATTATTTTTTTTAATCTAGCATAGTCAAGCAGGGAATGTTGGAGCCCAATTTTTGCTGCTCTACTTTAGAACCTTGCTTACAAACAACCCCAAATCATTTCTGTAAAGAAAAGACCCTAAAGACTAGTGGATGTATTTTAAGATCCAGTAACCTAATTTACACCTGCATGTAACAGTAAAGTTTATTTAATTTATATAACTCACTGGTCAAACTGTGTCCTTACCCATATCCACAAGTCTGTGCCTCTTTAATTATCAGCAGGATCAGGTTTGATCCAATATTTTTAATGCAAATAATTAAGCCCAAGTGAGTAGAAGTGTTTACTAGTAATGTAGATGCAACATTTTGATTCCAAAACATGTTTTGACTGATTAATCACATCCTAGGAAAGTAGAAGAATTTGCAAGATGTAAAATTTGGCAGAACTATGTCTATAAGTATTTTGCTTGAGTGATTTTTGGCACTGTATATTGCACCCCTTTCTATAAATGCTTTGGGAGATAAGGAAAACTTCTACTGCAGTTAAGGTACTATTAGCAGAGGGCTAAGAATAAAGCTGACACTAATTAGTTTTTGCCTTGTAACGCATTTCCATGTGTTGTATTTTATATGTGGTTGCTACTAAATGTCCCGCAGTTGCACAGCAAGAGCTCTCCTTGCTTTAACATGCCCCAGGTCTGTAGTTATTGTGCCAGGTGGATGTAATACTCCTGAATCAAAAGCAGGGAAATCACTATACTGTGCAGGGGGTGCTGAGTTGGGCGGACGATGAAATTAATTTGCACTGCACGGGTAATCGAGCCGTTTTGTATTCATTATTAACACTAAAATCTTGCAAAGGGTGGTTTCCATTTCAGTGACCCTTGACAGAACACAGGAATGCAATGTCTTACAGCATGTTAGGCCCTTGTTTTTGAACACAAGGACACTGGCAGTACAAATGACTTGTTGCAGTGGTACTGCCATCTGTCAAGCGCAGAAAACACAGCTAAATCCATCTCCAAAGTGAAGCAGTGAGTGACCTGTACAGAGACATTGCGAGTTGTTTTGTTCCCATGCAGAAGCAGATGCTATGGTGACTGCTCTGAGGAGTGGGTGAGGGCACTAGCTCTTGAGTCACGCTTCCAGCCAGAGCAGCAGGCAGAGTCCAGCACCGCACTGCAAAAAAGAGGCGTCGGAGAAGAGTATTTATTCTCCCCCCCTTTGAGTTTGTCAGTGCAAGACTCCATGCGTCACCTTGTGTAGGATCTGAAGTGAAGCCAGTGCCAACTTTGAGATGAATCACAAAACCAGTTCCAGTGGGTCGAATGGCCTGCATTGAAACTAGTTCTGAACCAACACTGGGACGTTAAGGAAAAGGCTTTTTTTAATAACCCCCACACACTTCCAAATTAAGATGCCAGAAAGGGTGCTTTGAAGCCTCAGCAGGCCATCATGGCCTGTTCTTTTCTGCCATGGAGCTGCACAACTTATTACATTGTTTCATGAAAAATGTGTTGCTTCGGTATTTAGTTTTTCCACAAATAAAAATCTTCTCATGAGCTCATCAGGCTGTCCCATATCTCACAAGCTTTTAACGCTTACCAGTGTGACACATTTAAACAGAACCAGTGTGCCATCCATGGAAAGTCTTTCAAATCACTTTTGGTTTCGTAATAGATCTTTCAATTGAACAAAACACTTTTTGTAACTGAGATGAGTATGTGAAGAATATTTTAATGTAAAAAAAAAAACTGTGTAAAGGTTGTATACTTATTAAAATTGTACATACAAGCGAATAATCTTTCAATAACATATATTTTTTTTCTCACTGGTCTGTTTTTGACCACAGGGCCTCTGTTAATCAAATGTAATATGGGGGATGGAGGGCACAGGATGAGAGTGGTCCACTACCTAAATATATCCAGCCAAGAGTAGTTCTGTCATCAGGAACTGACCACTAATAAAGATTACTGATTCAAAATAATTGTACTCCACCAAAGTGAAACTAGATTTCAGAGGGAGTGAAATTAACATGCAATAGGTAATATTTCGACCTGGATGTCTACAATGCAAATACAGCACCAGTTTAAAATAAAAGACCATTGCAACTTGTTTTTAAATCAGCATCTCTATGATTATGACAAATCACTCCATGCCAGTGTCTGTTAAATTCCCACACAAGCACATCATTCTGCTTTATGAGGTACTGATTAGTGCTCACCTGATTACATCTTATTTGATGAAGAAAAGTATAAAAACACTGCTTTAATCAACAATCTCCTCTTGCACTGAGAGCAGAAGTACGTCAAAGGTAATTGTTGCCATTTTGTTCAAGAGTGAATAAGAGATAAGTTTTCTTTAAATTATTCAAGTTCTGTAAACAGTGCACAATTTCTCTTAGTTTGATGTTTTGTCATTTCCTTTAAAATGATGCCCCATGGAATAATATTTTTATTTGGAAATTAAGATAACATTGTCAGCAAAAGGAATGCAAAGCTGTTCAGTTCAATACTTTCACCTATAAAAGATAAAACCTGAGAAACTGAACATTTTTGCAGTTGTCTCTTTCTTTCCCAAAGCTGCATTTTATGTACTCTCCAAATCCACCAATCAACCAACATGTGTGATGTTTTGTTTGTTCATGTAGTGTTTTACTTTACCATCCCCTGTATGTACCCCTCTCCCTGGAACATTTTAGCCTAAAACTTTAAATTAAAATTAAACATCTGGTTCCTATCACACCCACTGTAAAGACATCTGCCTCATTAGGTTTCTCAAGAATGGAGTATTTTATATCAAACTACCATAGATGTTTATATCTTAAACATTTAATTGTGAAGAAACTCTGAACATGCTGATTTATTAAGTGGTTATGATATATTATGGGATTTCCTCTTCAAGGATAGTCATGGCAAACAGTTGATGACTAAGCACTGATTCATAGAATATTCCTCCTGGTGGATAAATTGAAGTCCTTGTGATGAATAGGCCTATCCAGGGCGTTTCTCTGCCTTTTGCCATATGAACACTATGATGCTGCGCCCCCTGTGACCAGGGTTAGGATAAACTACTCAAAGAATTGATGGGTACATAAATGGATTGTGAAAAGCAAGACATCTGAAGCTCCTTTGAGGATGTGATCATCCTCAAAAACTGCACTACTTCTCCTGAGATGATGACACTTATGCATGCCTAAGCATGCTTTCTGTAGTATATTCCAGAAGGAAAAAAGGTAAATTCTGTAATAAATATGTAATGCATACACCTTTGTAAGGCTGGTTTATTCAGTGCGACTCTCAGAAACGGTTTTCTATTTCTGAGGAGGCCATAAGTCAAAGTCAGAGCAGGTAAACATCTTGAATAATTCATTTCTTTGATTGCTATAGTTGAGAACACACTGTGACTTCAGGCTTTCAAAAAGTTAGCCCCAAATGGTTTCACTTCATGCAGGAAAGGCACCTGAAAATACAGTCTACAAGCTCACAATACAGCAACGCAGCATTTGTGCGTGGTCTTCTCCATAGAGCTGGGAGTGAACCGTGCACAAGAAGGAGCAGGCAGAACATTCTTCAGTGGAGGGCTTTAATATTTTCCACATGTACTCCCACCTTCATCTCTAGAATTTGTGTTCGCTGCTTCACACACCTGTTTCAAACTGTGTTAAATTGTTAAGCAGTTTCAAACAGACTTGCAAAGTTATACCGCTGCTATCTACAAAAATGGTCAAATGTATAAGAGCCAAAAATCAGAATCAGAATCAGAATCGTTTTATTTATGTGTGTGCATATACAGGGAATTTGTTTCCGGTCGATGGTGTCTCTCAAACACAGCCATAAAAACACAATATAAACATTCTAAATCTATATAAAAAATTCTAAATCTTATATACAGTAATAACAGAATTAAAGTGTTGATGTGAGTGTCCATAAAGTGAGTTAAATAAATGGTGAGTTAAATTCCAGTGAATCTATTTCAGATGTGAATGTGTGTGTGTGATGATTAAGACTAAGACAATAAATAAAAATTAGAGGCCAAGAATGTAAAAACCTAAAAAGCCCTTCTGTGATGGTTCTAATTTATGGTAGCACCCTACTGGCATTTGTATTATGTTAGTGCAAATCTAACAGTCCATTTTTGTTTGTTTTTGATTAGACATGGATGGTTCACGCTAATAAAACACATCCAACATTTTACTTGGCATTACCATATGTTTCGCCTGATATTGAGTAGTTTTACTGTTCTTCTACAAAAACACTGACACTGAGACTGGCTGAAACCACACAGTTAATTAAGACTTGCAGAAGCCCTGGAGTGGTGTTTAATCCCAGTTATTGGAAATCAAAACATTTTTTGTTTGATTTCTGTCAGTTAGTATGTAAGTAGTTATAGAGTATTATAGTGGTGTCAGAAAGTTTCAAAATTTCCACTGAATTGCAAATAAAAGCCAACAAATTCGTTTTTATGTGTGTAAAACCATTTCCAGCAGTGAAAACAAGTAGAACTGGCTGTGTAAATAAAAAACAACCCAAATTAGCTATGTAATTTAGGTGCTTTTTAACACAGCAAAGTAAAAGTAGTGCAAGCATTCTCCATCACCCTTATTTTTTTGTGAGGTAAGCGTATTTTCCAACCAGCATCCACAGTTCACCCAGAACTCTCTATTCACTATTTAAATATGGACAACCTTTTGAAAAGCACCTGAACTCAGATTCAGTCGAAGATTTAGAGCCTTTAGTTCGGCTCCAGAAGGCCGACCCAGAGGGAGAACGTTTTTTAACAATGAAATAACACAGAAGCTACAGTTTTAATCTGTGTATGAATGACCGATTTCCTAGAAACAAATTGGTTTTCTTTGAAGGTCTTCTCTGAAGGTGTTCTCCATTCATCTTACAGCTCCAGCGAACTACTAAGCAACAAGTTTCATGTTCTGTCTTAGCTGACTGACTAAATGTGAGATAAAGGGAAAGTTGTGTAAACTTGATTTCTGGTTTAACCACAGCACTCATTATACAAGTTTACTCTCAGTCTAAGTAGTTAGTACCCACTTCTTTTGTTCGGCTCGAAACAAAACAACACAAAAGCACTTCTTGGCTTGAAACAAAAACACAATCAATAATTCAGCTTTTGGCATATAGTAAGGTCACACACGTCACAAGCCACTGAGCTCCCACTGCAGCCAGGCTTATAAGCCAATAGCCAGGCCTACATTTGCTGCCTGCAAAAATCCTGCTTTACTTTGTCACCTTGGTCTAAATTATGTATGACGTTGGGAGTGGGGGCATAATTTCTAGGTCACCCCGGTATAAGAATGCACTTAACTGCTGAGCCGAAGTCTCCAGCTGCCTTTGCGTGTTCGGCCTTTAAATCTGTGGATGTTTGTTGCTTTCACTTTTACATATTAAAGTAACATAAAAAAGCAAAAGGTGCTCCCGCATGTCTACAGTTTAGCACTGAAAATGTTAATACCAAACAACACAAAGGACAAAGGACGGCAAAAGAACTTTTTTCAAACAGCGGCTGCTACAAGCAGAACTGGACCAAAAAAATGAATACGAATAAGGAACATAAGGAACACAAAGAACACACTTGTCATATTTTATTGTACCAAAACAAGAAGGAGAGATTGTGTTCATCCATAGAAATGAGCCGCTGCTCATGGTATACACTGAGGTTATGACCTAGTAAAATATTGAACAGCATTTCTTTATAAAACACACTCAAACAACAGTAACGACAACAACAAAAATGTTGCTGGTTTGAGTTCTTCACTGCAGCGCAAAGTTTTTCTAAAAAGTGGTAAAAAATAAAGGGGGGAAAGTAGGACACCAGTTTATGTGAGTTTGAGAAAGTAGCGATGTGAGCAGAGCACAAATGGAGTTAATATTGACTGATGATAGAAACTCAAGTCCTTCCCAGTGAAACACCACACACATTGGTGGACAGCGACTGAAACATTATGAAAGGAAAAACATAATTCGGCCAATTTAGCAGAATAACATTAATACAGGAGGCTACCTTATACCTATGTATGTGTGTGTGTGTGTGTGTGTGTGTGTGTGTGTGTGTGTGTGTGTGTGTGTGTGTGTGTGTGTG
>JBBKCR010000016.1:12018018-12033714 GCA_037577295.1 Ladigesia roloffi
ATCAGGATGAGAGATGGAGATCTAATTAAGGCCTACTGTAAGATTCCACAGATGAATGATTAAAGCCCCTCACACCACCAGCCCAGCCAGAATTCGGCAGGAGGGTAGGCCAGGATAACTCTGCTCTCATAACACACACACACACACACACACACACTTTCTCACTTGGAGCTGATTTAAAACGTATTACAGCTCGAAATATGCTTCTTCACAAGGTTGCAGTCACTAATGACCACACACACACTGAAGTGAGGATTAGTGCAGTATTCCCCCTGCAATATTGATTTCTTTCCTCATGTAAGCTATTAAAAGTTGCATAATTAGCCTCCATGCTTAAACTGTAGCCATGCAGATCTACTCACCTTTTGAAATACTTGGTAGTTGGACTTTGACCAGATATCCAGCTGAAAAGGAAAAAAGAGAGATTCACTTTTAGTGTCACTACAATTATAGTATTATTACCACACCATTACTATTTTGCTTATTCGTTTATTGTACTCAATGAAAATATTGTGACAAGAAAAAAGCTTTTCTGCAAAAAGTATTAAATAGGGCCTGCTATTAATTAATCTTTTTTGTTATACAGCTACCATCCCTAGATCTCTATATTCAGTTAGCAATAACATGTTTATTATGTAATAACTGCTCTAAAGATTTCAGTAACTACACTGAAATTAATCTGAATGCAGGTAGTAGAGGAAAAACTGAAATGTTGGCCCATGTACACTTTTGTGCAAAGTTCAATGATCGATCTTTTGTTAACTGAATTTAATTTCTAATTTTCTAATTTCTAATTTAATTTTTAATTTTTCTCTCACACAGGCCTCCCTCTTTCTGGCAAATTCCACATTCACACCTTCTCCGCCAGTCCTGCTTTGTTCTGTTTAGCACTTTAATCACTAAAGAGGTCTCTGGTGGGCCACCCAGAACTAGGATGTGATGAAAGAAATCCGAGCTCACCTCCATCAAAAGCAATGACACTAAACCAAGCTTTACCTGGAGAGTAACTGGTACATAAAATGAGAGACATAACATAAACTAGATTGAAATTCATCCTCTACTGATGTTTTTGCAGGCTGTGCTTTGACAGTTTGGCAAACCAGCGATGTGAATGTGCAAGACCAGCTACTTATTCCTCACATCCTCAACAAGCCCATTAAACACATCAGGGAATAATAGCACTGGGAATCAAAGAGCCAGAGGATAAATGGGATAGACGGATGAGTCTGTTGTAACACTGCACAGTTATGGGTGCTAGTAGAGATGAAGCAAAACAAATAATAGAGCGGCCTATGACATGCTGTAGTGTGCTTAAAAGGATCAATAAATAAATCATACACATGTTCTACATGGACACAGAATTTAACAAGAATTCAGGGCAAGGTGTTCTGTTCACTGTCGTGTATCCAGGCTAATACAAGAAAAATGGTCAGTTCTCCCTCATACCCAAACCTAAATAAAGGGACAGTTTTAAAAAGAGAATAAAAATCTAATGTACACAAGTTTCCAATTTCCAAATTGTAGTCCAAATTTTTGTTAAGCTTTCTCAAAAAGATCCAAAAGCTGCACTAAAAGTATTTTGTACACCAGTTACCATTGTGCAGCTTTATTATCACTTTACAATTAGGATGTCAAGGTGTCATGACCTGTTTAAAATTAGTTTATGAGTAATACTGAGGCCATAAAAAAAATCTAAAATGCAGTTAATATGACAAAAAGAAAAAGGACAGCATTGACCTGTTTTGGCTGACAAATATAAACATGTTTAAGCTGAGAAGTTTACTTTAAATAACGAACATGGAAAGCAGCTGTACCTGTTGAGCTTAAACTTGATAATGTGGGATGAATTTGACAAACTTTCTGTTTGTGTTATAACGGCTTACTAATGATTTTTCAGGAGTGTATGACCTAATTTAAGAATAATAATAAACAAATTGGAAACTATAAATATTAAAAATGTAAATACAAAAATAAATTTTCACAAAAATCAGGCATTGTTAGACATATTACATGCAAATCGGACACCAGAACTGTTTTGTCTGATTGATTAAAACTGGGATCTCATTCTGACTTACTGACGATCTGTAACTGCTTATTCCTGACTAGGTTTGCAGGAAAGCCACTCTAAGGTTCCCTTGAGCAAGGTACTATCCCCACACACTACTTCCTAGGTGCGGTGTTCCTGGCTGCCCGCTGCTTCACTTGGTAAAGGAGTTATATGCAAAGCAAGAATTTCACACTGTGGGATGTGGTGTGTTCAAGTCAAAATGGTCACTTTCACTTAATGAAGTACCCAGTGCCTATCCCAGGGTCCCAATGGGTGTGAGGCAAGGACTCACCCTGGACAGGGCAGCAGCCCACTCTAGGGTGCACACAACTGGGGTACAGGGGAATATTTTGTTATTATTTTTAATTTATTTATTTATTTAAATAACACACTATCTATTTGACATCACTTTATACAATACTCTAGAGCCTATAGTGCTGAATATCAGGCAGGGCTTATGACAAGGGCTGAGATGAGTGCTGTGCTGAATGTCTGGCCCAGCTTTGTGGAGAGAAACCCTGTGCTAATCAGCCTGTTGTGTGAAGGTCATCAGAACAGTTTCAAAGGCGATAACAAATCAAAACGTTCCCCGAATCTAATATCAAACAGGGCCGGTGTCAGCGTTTATTAGAGAAATCAGATCTCATCTCCCCACTGTCCCGCAACCCACTCCGACACACTGACGCCCTTTGAAGTCCAAAGAATGCCGGATCGCAAATTACCCAAGAGATGCCTGAGATAGTCTTTGAAGCCCCACTTTGATAGTGTAGTTTTCCTTCTCCTATCGCTATCTCTCACTCGCCTGTCCACCCTCCATCTCTCTCTCTCTCTCTCTCTCCCCCCCTCCCTCGCTCTTTCTCCCACCCCTCCCAAAGTTGCCGTTTTAGCCTCTACCGGGAGTGATAGAACCTGATCCAGGGGCTTAAAGGGGTAAGGGTGGGAGGGGCCAGCAGGAAACCCGTCAATAAGCGGCCCAGACTCGCTCTGCTCGGGTCAACTCTGAGTCACCCGCTACAAAACCTAGAATGGGATTAGGGAGCTTTTCTCAAAGCTTTCGAGTCTGTGCGTAATAGAGACGTCTTTCGCGGTTGCTTTCTACAGTTATTATCGCCATTTATGTTTGCATTTACTTTCATTTGCATACTTGTTTGCATCACTCCATAATTCATAACAGTTACACAATAAATCGCACTTACATTCAATTTATATTCT
This sequence comes from Ladigesia roloffi, assembly GCA_037577295.1. Taxonomy (NCBI): domain Eukaryota; kingdom Metazoa; phylum Chordata; class Actinopteri; order Characiformes; family Alestidae; genus Ladigesia; species Ladigesia roloffi. The sequence goes on from JBBKCR010000016.1 coordinate 12,021,278, forward strand.
ATATCCACAGGTTCTAGGTTGCATATGAAGGACAAAAATGCTAAAGATAGTTCTGTCTTTCATTCATTTGATGTGAAACAAAAATTCCCAAAGCCATGTTTTACCCCAATTCAGTCATGTATATCTCTGCCTACTGAGGACTCCCTCAGTCACATAAAAGGGGGACATCCTGCCTAGCCAGAGAGAGAAGGGCCAATTACACTCCCTTGTACTGGCCATGGATGGCAGAGGCATGGTCATGGATAGAATCTGCCCTATTATGGGACTGACGTCAGATCAGGGATGGAAACTTATGCTCAAATATACGAAACCTGACAATTAACAGATACCTTTCATGACTGGAGTGGTTACATTGTTGATGACTCCAACCCTTCCTCTAACCCTAGAGACAGCCACATATAAATCTTATTTAATTGGCCATTAATTACAATTCGTTTCACATTTCAGAATTATATCTAAATAGCAGAGGAGAACACCAGGAATACCTTTCAACTTCCAAGGGTTAAAGGAGATGATTATTGTGTCGCAGACCTTCTTAAAATCTGAAGCAATTTCTCTTTACTGGACAATTAGAGAGTCTGAGAAGTACTGCCAAGCAACTGGCCTGCAGGTGAGGCCACACAGCTCCAGGCAAAAGCACAGGCAAGGGGTGAACAAACCTTGGATAAATAACCCCAGACACACACACACAGTTCCATCTGCATGCTCCCTGCCTCCACTGTGTTCTACACAGCGCAGGGTTGCTCCAGGGCCACTTACCTGGCTCTCTCCCTATGTCGATCACATAAGGAATTACATGAAAATGAATAATTTTAAAATGCTTGTGGATACAGAGTACAAACCGGCCATTAAAGCCTTTCTTCTCCTCCTTTCTCCGCTCCTCCTCTTTCCCCATCTCGCACTAATAAGCCCAACATGCCTAAACAGCAAATGAGTCAACGCAATTGTTATTCATAAACCGTCTGAATAAGCTCCACAAATGAGGCTTTGCAAGGCATGAAGTACTCCAGCAACTCCTAGCTTGGCCAAAATCTCTGTTTTGCATGGCTAGCTAATTAACCTGGTTATAGCCAGCCAAAGTAAACAAGTTGTTTCATATTCATTAATATTGTTACTGTTAGATCACGATAAACACTCCAACTAGTAGTTGGATACTTGGACCTGAATGTCATGGGTTATTTAACTATTTCAAATGAAAAGTTTCTTTACTTTTTTGTTTTCCCTGTTATAACATTTCTAGATCAATGACACTTGATCAACGATATGTTTTTTTAAGTAATTTGTAATTGATTAACATATTTAAAAATATATATAGTGAAAAAAAATCCAGTAAAGTTTAATGATTTGCTGCTTGTAAAGAATGCTTTTCATTTATCTTTATTAGAACCATGAGAGTGTTTTGTATTTTCACATATATCTAACGTGTTTTCTTATGAAACTATCCCTGGAACACAATCAACTATCTTCACCCCATTATCAGAAAACATTTCAATTCTGGTGCTGCTGTTGCCAAAAGACGGCTAGTTACATGCAGTCATATTATAACGGTTGTTCAGATTGTTGTGGAGGGAACTCTGGCCTTCCAAATCAGGTTCTGGTGAGGCCAGTGACAGAACGTCCCCTGGTGACACATGAGAGTGTGAAAGATACGAGAGACTCTGGCAACAGGGAATGTAATGATAAATAGTGTTTTTCAGAAGTTTCTCACAGCACATAAAGGTGCGTTGTGGGCCCTGCTGCTGTCAGCTCAAGCAATCTTCTACAGCAGAGGTTAACAAACACGCACGCACGCACGCACGCACGCACGCACGCACGCACACACACACACACAGCCCAGCACTCCAGCTCACAAAGCTCTGGCCTGGCAGCAAGTTCACAGGTTTCACACTCGCTGCCATAATTAACCACGATCAAGGTTCTGTGTGTTCTTTGATGGCCGCCTCATATTAGTGTCACCTCGGCGTGTTCAAACAGGCCAGCTCGCGCAGAGCAGGGGAGATACACTTTGCCATATTCAAAATGAATGAGCTGCTAATGTTGAACCTGACACATGGGGGGGTGGGGTGGCGGGAGGGGGCTAGGTGGGATGATAAAAGATAGGCAGTGTCTCACATCCTTCCCCGGCTTTTCATGTCAGAGAGAGAGCGCGCCGAACATGTCTGAATTATTAAAAGGTTGCGTGAAGAGACTAGTGTCAATAGCTCTTAAAAACATTCCTGGATTTCCTATCATTACCTAAGCCTGAAGAGCCAAGGGCCCTTACAAAACTCTCTAAAGAGCCCAGGAGGACAGCTTGACCTTGTGCAAAAAAGAACGAAAGAAAAAAGAAAAGATCAGAAGAAATATACTTGAGAGGGTATCGTCTTAGGAATGCTTAACACTGCAGAGGCTCTATATCCATTAAAATGATGTTCAGTAGAACACCACTCCTAATGGTAAGCCAGGACCAGGCTTTAACAACGAAGGAACCATTTTCAAAAACATTTTACTCTGTTAATTAGTCTCAACTGAAAGCTCTATGCAACCCAAGGTTAGGCTCAAAGTGTCTTTATTAAACTTAAGGCCTGCAACTTCACAACTGTCATTGTGCTGGGATGGCTTAGCAAACACTTGACATAACACTTGGCTCACTTGACTGGAAACTGGAGAAACTTCTGACAAAAGGCTTCAATATGTTACACATGACAGGGCCCATCTAGATTACAATTAGAGTTCTCTGTGGTACACATATAGATATAATGTGTAGTATGTGTACTTTGCATGTCGCATCTACAAAATATGGTATGCAATACACAGCATTTAACACGCTACAGATTCTCATTTAAGGGCATTTTGGGTGAATTTTGACCCATTCCTCTTGGCAAACCTTCAATTCCCCAAGGTTATCAGTGTCCCTCTGCTGGACTTACAAATTCAAAATCCATCATAAATTATCAATGGGACTCAGGAGAGGTCATGTAAGCACATTCAACCTTTTCTAGATGCTGGTCTTGAGCTATTCTGGCTGTATGTTTGGGGTCCTTGCCATGATAACACTTCATTTGTCTCCTCCCCATATCCACTTTCTAGCTTTCAGGTCATCCTGCAATTGTCCTTCTAAGTGATGTCTGACTTCTCTCTTACCTTCCTTATCACTAATCTCAAGAGGAAACTTACATCATAAACCTATCAATGGTGTTGTGGAATCATCTTGTCCTTGTGAACCTAATGCTGCTCCTTCACCATTATTACTAGCCGTACTAGAATGAAATCTTTTCAACCAACAGCAATGTCTTTTATGATCACCTTAAAACATTTTTATTGCTGAAGCTGAATTTGAAGACTTTCTTTTACTTGTTATTAAACGTCTAATCTTTTACAATTTAATGTCTGAACACTAAGGGTGTAAAATTAAGTTTGTTTCTCCTTACTGTATAAAGACATATAAATATACAATATAAATATATAAAAATCTGTATTTATGCACCTACATATTTCAGTAACTGATAAGTCAACTATGCACAAAGTGATTTCCACACTGCAGAAAACTATGGACAGAACTGGAAATGGCCTACAGGGTTATGTGTGCAATGAAGATCACTTTGGTCGCAGATCTGACCCTGAGGTTCTGAGAATGCCTAGAACCCATTCACACCATACCTTTCCATCTTCGGAGTGTACGTTTTCGTGGTATCCCCTGACGATGGTGCGATCAATGAACAGGCTTCTCATTACCACGATAGCTTTAAGCACCTTCCCCAGCGTCACCTGTAGACACACGCAAAAGACCGGTGTAAGAGAGTCCACAGCTTGTCCAGAACCTTCTGCTCCACCTCAGTTTAAAGGAATTGTTTACTGGCTGCTCCTAGGTCTTACAAACCTAACTAAGGGTCAGTCAATATCAATGTCATGAGGATATATTTGTTGGCTGACCAATCAGATCAAAAGTGGGGGACCTTTAGTGCCAGGTGTCATAAAGGAGGGAATTTTCGCTGTAGTCATTTTATTTATTATTACTTTATGTTTAAACAGCTTGTTTTGCAAAGAGAACCATATTTGCAATTTAACAGCAATGGCTAAATTTTCTACCTTGACTAATAGAAATGATCAGCACTTATGCCATGCATTCATGATAGCAATAATCTATATTTTTCAGCCTTGTAAATGATTGCAAAGGGAAACCCACCTTAAACAGCATCATAAATGCAAATACTTTTGTTAGTGACATTGGACTGATTGCAAAACTGAAAGAAGCAATCTTGGAACCCTGTCGTGGGACATCATCAGCAATCGTGGTTGATCCTTTAAAGACTGAATGGTTACTCATCCATCTCAACAGAGACGAAAACAAACTTCTAAACCATATTAAAACCTTCTTTATTTGCTTTATAACTTCCAATATTCCACAAAGACTTGCCAAAAAACCCTCTGCCTTGTTCCAGAGTGCAATCTAAAAGGAGAAGGGCTTTTGGACGGGTCTATGGGTTTAAGCTATTGAAATCTCAATACACTACTCCATCTGTGCACCTGTGTGTGTTGGGGAGAGAGAAAAGTAGGAGGAGAAGACAAGAGAGAGGGGGATCTTTACGCTGCTTTGCTTTATTTGCCAAAGCTGTTCAAACAGCAACACCTTTGCTCGAACAAAACAGAGACGCTTACTGTCTGAGCCGCTGTGAGTGAATTATTAACGCAGCTGCACAGGCGGAGAGGAGGCAGAGCAGCAGCACGCGGACACTCCTCTCAATACCACCATTCACCTGCGTGTTTGAGGAAGAGGGCGTTTGACCCCACCACTGACCGAGAGGAATAGGGAGAGATGGGCCCAGCAGGGGGAAAGGGGAAGGAGGGGAATGGTACAGGGATCTTCCCCAATAGGGCCTCGGAGGGAGAAGCACAATGAAGACCAGCGGGATAAAGTTCAGCTCACATAATCAGAGGAGTTATAGAGTTTGGTAAAAATACACCCAAACACACACACACACATACATTTGTTGCAGGACATAAAGTCACACACACATCTGTAGCAGCAAAAATGATTATTTTGATTGTTAGTTAGTCATTAATAATCAACCAGCCTAAATGTAGCTAGTAAAAGAGAGAATAACAGCTCTTTTAACATACTGTTGCTGGACTGACGTTCACATTAAATTTCAGAGTCTACAAGAGCTGAAGAGCAGTTCATAAGCTTGCCCATGATTCTGAGCCACTGTACTAAACAAGCAGTGCGATAGAACAAGTGATATAATAATAAATAAGTAAGATTGTCATAATCCCTCACTGAATCATTTATAAATGGAGCTGATGATATTTCACTGTGTGAGAATTCTGTTTTATGCATGTTTTAAGCGAATTAGGTATCTTGTTATTAATATATTCATTACTACAAAAGGATCAGCTTCTGTTTTTTTTAAGTAGCAGCTATATACCCCTGATAAGAGAACCGATACAGCTCAGGATGCTTCTAGCAAGTAACGTTAGTGTAAAATGGGGAGCTTTAGAACTATGTGAGGTTAATGTAAGCTAATTTAGACAAATCAATTACCGTGTCCTCAGGGAGAAGCAGTAGTTCAGACTGTCAGAACACAGGGTGGAGAGAAAGATACTGTTTCCTGACCATTCTCCTGCTTCAACAGAGGGATCATTTCTTTTCAGGTGTCGAGGGCAATGTTATGTTTCAGTGGAAAGCTAAGTTAGACTTGCATTTGTGGTATGTGGCATTATCCTCCATTTTAAGGAAATGCTCACAGTCTTCTACTTCTTGATCTTTCAGACACTTGTTCTATTTTTCGCTACATGCTTTGAGCAGATTTGACCCTGCAGGTGAACTGCTGACCTCTTCAGATTAAGTCATTAACTCATTCTGGGTCGGACGCCACTTTGAAAATGTCAATGAATGATACAACTACACAATTAATGTCCCACCAGGCCCTGTCGTATGTATAAAACTGGCACTAAGGTCCAGTTGACCTTGATTTTGGATCTTGCGGGCAAGAAGAAAAGATGTGAGTGAGTTGTGGGTGATGGGATATTCAGACTGCTCAGGAAGAACACGGACTAAAATGGGATTTGTATTAGGGCTGGTCCGAATCCCATTTTTTGAGCTTCGCGCATTCGTTAGTGAAAAACATCGAATTCTCGAGGCTCCGGTGGGAGCAGTCTGAATGTATTCATATCTTGTATTCGCCATCTTGAATTCAGAAATTCCAAGTAGAATAATAAATAAACAAACTGCAAAACACAGATTTCTTTTTCTGTCTCAGTAGCCACATGGCCCGTTTTGAATTTGCCGCGAGACCAGGCCGACCGGCACGCTCCTCTGCCGAGTATTAGCCTGTGGAAACCGGCTAGCCAGATTACGCCTTCACAAAAAGCCACAAAACTTAACCAATCTCACTCAAAACTCGCACAAACATGTCAAAAACAACTCGAATGCATTTTTCCACCACCAGCCAACTGTAAACACTTGCGGCGAAGTGCAAAATAAACCATTTTTCCCACTTTTTTCGCATGGATCCACTGAGCAGGCACCAATCTGCCTCAAACTTCACAGTAAAAAACATAGCTTTCATGGGAGACACACACACAAACACACACACACACACAAACACACACACACACACACACAAACACACACACAAACACACAAACAAACAAACAAACACACACAAACAAACAAACAAACAAACACACAAACAAACTCTGCATTGGTGCCTGTTTAGTGGATCTATGCGCCAGCTTGTGTTTTTTTTTTCCCTTCGAATACTCGAATCACAAAGTGAAAACTCGAATGCCACCCCGCCAAACGAATATTCGAATATTCGAGTATTCAAGTACAGCCCTAATTTGTATTTAGATGTATCGGAAAGCTTTCAGTAATAATTGCTGGAAACTGTGTTAGGAAGTAGACATTCAATTAGTGTGATGCATGTGCATTAACTTGATATGTAGAAAAAAGCAAAAGAGCAGCTTGGGGCGTTATAACGATGGATGTGAAGGTTCAGTGGTCTGAAGAGCACAGGCACTGGTCTACAGAAAGTGACATGGTCAGATAACTCATCCTTCCTGTTCTTGTAAAAGTGTGGTATATATCAATAGAACCTCACAGGCCTGAAGGCCTTGTTATTTTAAGAGGCACCTTAGAAAAGATCAGTGCTGTAAATTAAATACCTGCACATTATAAGACGTGTCTATATCTAATAATAATCACAGTTACCAAAAAGACTCAGTTTTATCTTCCACAAACAAAACACAAAGAAGGAAGTGATGTTTAAGTAATTATTAGAAATATCTCAGTTTCATCATACTATTCTAGATTTTTCTATACATACCAATGCAGAAATTCAATTTGCGTTCCAATAACAATAATCATGTTATCTTCAGATGGCTTTTAGCATGCTGGCAAGTGGGCAGGGCTGTGAAGGAGGACTCACTTCAAGCCCAATCATACACAGCCTTCATGAGCGTTTCGCTTGATGGATTGCTCTGAAGTTGGGCAAGAAAAGCAAACAGATAACTAAAGAGCACAGGACAGGAATCTAATGACGTTCCATGCGTACATGAATACATACATTAAGGAGAAATTATTTGGTTCCTCTTTGACAGAAAAAAGCCTGGCGCATGGACAGAAAAAAAGCACATCACTGCCTCAAACTGGCAAGTCTAATTATTGAAGAGAAAACCTACAAAAGCTTTCCACAGAAAACAGCATTTGGAGAAAGATCTGGCCTCAATTAATGAGACGCTAGCGAATCCCCCAGAGGAACGCCTCATAATCGTGTGCAGACTGATCATCCGAATACACCTTTACGTGTGCAATGGTCACGGAGTGGAAAAGTGATAATACAATAAAACCGCACCCGCTGCAATTCCACCAAAACATCACTCTACATCCTCGGCTATTCAACCCTATACATTCCAGGACAACGCCTCGGCGCTTCAGTGATGCATCTGAATAAATTAAAGGGATAACAAAACAATTCAGATGAATATAGTCAAATATTCTCTGGCAGGATGAGGATCTTGAGTCTTGAGTAATCTAATGTTCTTCATTGTCATTGCATCCACATACAAGTGCGTCCAAAGGTAAATTTTGCCTTTGCTGCCATGGCAAAATAAAATAAAATAAACAAAAATTCCCCTCCCCAGAAATCCCTAATATTTAATATTTATGGCCAAAAAAAAAATGTGGTCACACATGTTGACAGAAAAAAAATCTAACTCCTTCAAAAGAACAAAGACGGCATTAATTATTGACACCCCTTAATCCAAAAATGCCCACAAAAGAGAAGACAAAATGAAGGTTTGTGTAACTTCTACTTGACAAATCAAAAAGCATGGTAATATTACACTGTTTTCACATTAACCCACCCTCACCCCATTCTAATTTTCCACAAATGTGTCATCTGGTTCTTTTGTCATTACCACAATATTACCTGCTAATCAGTCTGTATGAAACCTGTCAAACTACACGACATCCACAGATATCCTCCTTTCTCCATGACTCCACAGAAACGCGGTGAAACGAGAAGTACAATGAGGTGATCAATCATATCCAAAAGGAAAGTAAAGAAGAAGAAAAAAAAAAAACCCAGGCAGAAAGACCCATTCTTTTTTGGCGAGGCCTTGTTCCGCATGCCCTGCCTGCTGCAAGGTTTGCCTTATTAAATTGGTGGCTGTTGGAGCAGCCCAGAGCCTGGCCTCTGCTCTCCTTATGCGGCTGACAGCAGTCCTCAAAGCCGCCATCCATTACTGCCCACAGCCTCCAAAGAGGAAAGTCGGAGCGATGAAAATTGAAATATTATTTTTTTTTTTTCACAGAAGGGATGAAGTGCACAGGGCAGGTGGGTGTGAAAATAACACCTGCAAGGTTCTGGTGGCTTACTGATTGGAATCAAGCAATAGTGCACCTTTTTTTTTTTAAGTAGGTGGATGACATTATCTTGCCCCGGCCCAAATCAAGCCCTGAATGTATTTATTGTTTTGCTTTTAGATTTGATTTGCATTATTGTGTATTTACAATATTGTAACTTTTGTCTGTAGCACTGTAGTATATCTTGTGCATGCACAAACACATTATACAAAAGCAACATTTAGATCATTAATTTTTTAAATTAAGGCCCTGAAAATATTTGACTTTATTATATGCGTGTACACTACAAGGTCTGGATCACACCTGTTTGTTCAGTGAGGAACTTAAAACTTCAGCAGACCAAGACAAGCAAGCTCCATAAACATTGGATAAGTTCGGTGTGGAAGAACCCAAGTGGCCCACACAAAGCCCTGACCTCAACCCCATCCAACACCTTTGGAATGGACTGGAACAGATTGCGAGTCAGGCCTTCAAGTCCAACGTACAATGCATAGTCCACAAAGACATGGCTGAATGGTTCTGGTGTGGAAGAACTTGACTGGCCCACTCAGAGCTTTGACCTCAACCCCATCCAGCACCTTTGGCATGAACATCAATGCCTGACCTCAAATGCTCTACAGAATGAACGAGCACACATTTCCACTCCAAAATCGTGTGAAGAGCCTTCCACAATAAATGCAAGCTCTTCTAGATGCAAAGGTAGACCAGCTCCACATTAAAGTATTGAAATGCAATGTCATTAAAGTCTGTGTTGGTAGAATGGTCAGGTGTCTCAATAATTTTGTCCATAAAGTGTACAGTATGTTCGACTTCAAGGCATGTTAAAGCAATAATATTTCAATCCACGTCATTTTGCACCATCTGTACTGGCTCATTAGGCATTAAATGTCGAGGAAATGTAAACTGCAGATGGTGTTTAGAAAAGATATTAAAACTACATTTTCATACAACAGCAACATCATGTAGGAGACCCAATTACAGCTCTTCTTGAAGGCTTGAGTGTATTTGTCTGAAGTATAAATCCGATTTCCTCACAACCCTCTGGAAGCTCAAAAACAAACCAGAGATGTGCAAATATTCTCTGCACAACAAGGTAACAGCTTATGCAGGTCTCAGTATCAGTCAGCTCTCTCGAGTGTTCAGGGCATCGATACACACCCACTGACTTAAAATTCTACTAATCACTCGCATGCAGTCATGTGCTTGTGCTCAGATGGGCCTGTAGCATGTCAGCAACTATAGATTTTCCATTGATTCGCAACTTAATGCATTCTAAAGTGTCCCTGAGGGTGGATGTCAAAATCTCTTCATTCTCTTTCCTCAAGCAGGTCGCTTGAGCACTTCACAAACATGATGGATCTTCACTGGCCAGGCATCAGCTTGGGTCCCTTCAACGGATCAAGCTGGCACACCCAGATATTTTCATAAGGTGCAGCATTCCATTTAAAAGAAAATATTATATTTTATTTTAGTAAATCAATAAAAATACAAACACTAAAAATACGGAATGCCAGCATGGGTTTCCCAACTTCATTAAGACCTTCTGGTCTTAAGGCTTATGATTATATTAAGGATGTCCTTCATTATCAGGCTTCAAGAATTTGGGCTCAAAATGGTAAGAGAAATGAGGAAACCAACTTTGGAAATACAACAAAGTAAAACCAACAGCATGTAAGCATAATTTCAACAAGGATTTGTTCTTATCAGTCCAAAATGGACAAATCTGGACAAATCTCAAAACAAAACTTACATGTAGCCACACTAAAGGCTTTCAAGTCATTTGCAGCCTAGTTAAAAATCAGGATAGGCCTACAAAGTATAAAATGTAGCTTATACAAATCATGTAATGTGCATAAGCTGTGTCATTTTCTCCTCCGACAAATGACTTTGCCTCGTCCTCTAAATGAAGAGTTAGTGAGGTCATTTTTCCTACCAGAGCGTGTTCAAAAGGAGAACATTCTGTCCTTTCCATTGACAGTTTTGCATTTAAGCCATGTGATTATCTGTGTTTACACATGCTATTATACAGGCTCTAAGGGTCTTTGCCCTGGACGCTTAGTTTCTGAAGAATATGGGGTTGCCTCTCAAGTCCTAAAGTGGCAGCTTAATGCTAATTTTTAGTAAAAAATCTTTTCAGGGCTATAGCTTAACGAAAGCATCTTGCAATAGAATAGTACACCATTTTAGGGAACACACTCCTGTGAGCTTTTTCCCTGCCAAAACCAACCTGATCTCGAGTGTTCCGTGAGAGCTTAGATTATCTGTCCGAACCCGAACACAGGCTGGGCTGTGATCAAGCATTAGAACGACCCACGGAATAAAACAAGTGTCAGGGTTCAATCGGGCTCGGGCCGATAATTACAGTTAATATTTCAGGCCGGTTTGGGCTCGATCGGGTCTCATTTTTCTGTGCCCGATCTAAGCTCTAGTATTTGTGCAGCCATCACGAAACAAAATTTAATCAAACTACGTGATCTGATCATGATTAAGGGCTTTTTTTCGTGCTAGGACAATGCTCTGCTACCCTAAGGATTTTCATGGGCACTGCATAATCCCCAGTAGCTGTGCTAAATTGTGACTCTCACGGTTAGGTTAAGGTTTAGGTTAGTTTTAGGTTTAGGTTAGGTTAGGTTTAGGTTTAGGTTTAGGTTAAGATTAAGGTTTGGTTATGGTAAATTTAGGGTAAACACTAAGGTTATGGTTAGGTTATTGTATCTATACTCAACTCATTATTTATCTCCTACTGCCCGGGTATTAAAACGTTGTATTAGCACGAAAAAAAAAGAAGCGTTGTCCTAGCATGAAAAAAGCCCTAAATGGTGATTGGAGAAGGTATTTTGATTAAACTGTATTTTGTAATGGCTGCACGAAAACTCGTGAGACCGGGCTCACCAAAACACCCATGTCCATCATGCATAAACATGAATGAATGTCTAACAGATCCTACTTCATAAAAATTGGAAATTAACTTCAAACGTGCTTAACAAGTTTGAGCATCAGCAGATCAACAGTGGAAATGTCTGCCACATGGAATCGCTTCAACAAGAGCTTCGTAACTATTCATGCTATGTACAACATCTAGATCAAAATGTAGACGAAAGAAGAACAACAGACATGCATGTAAAAATTATACTATACTATAACTATACTAAATAAGTATATTTTCTGTAAACAAGTTTTATTTTGTTACATTTATTTCACAAATTTCTTTACATGATAGCTGGGCAATTTAATTATATTTTGATAGTATCACCAGTACTTAAACACTATTATTTACCATGACAGCAAAACTTTCCCCAAAAACAAAATGAAAGGGAAACCTGTGGATTGACAAAAAGAAATTCCAGTTCTCAATCGACAAAACAACATTGTTAGCCCAGTGCTACCTCAAACCTTGGTAATCCACAAGAAACTCTAAGAAACGATGCCAATAATTCTAGTCATTGTTGAGCTGATTTAGTGAAGGACTGCACCTGTAAAGTATTTAAATGTGGCAATTCTGGCACATTTAGTCTATTCCAACTTAGAAGGTGATGGGGGAAAAAAGTAGACCTGAATTATTGCGATATGTGTTTTTAATATTTATCCC
>JBBKCR010000016.1:12041209-12080487 GCA_037577295.1 Ladigesia roloffi
TTCCTTCTCCTATGTGTATGTACTTACATACATACGTACATAAATACAGGAGAGGGGGGGGGGGCATTATAGCAATCATAAAGAGGGACCAACTCCATATGAATGTCATCTGAATGCATTTTCATTATGCAATTTCATTATAGTCTCCGTTGATGTAATTGCCTGGGGGTGTCCCAATACTTTTTTCCAATATTTTGTCCATGGTTTCCAGACACATCCAGCGTGCTCTGTAGGTTGATTAAGCTTAATAATGAACCGCTAAACCAAAACTGTATGTATTACATACATACAAAATATATATCTACATATAAAATAAATACATATTTTGCACCCATTTGCCAAGGCAGTGGTGGTTAGAAGCCTGGGGGAGAGTGGTGAATGTATCAAAAGGTTTGCAGAAAGTGTGGAGAGGACAGGAAGAGGAGGAGGTATTTTGTCATGCTCATTAACATCCCCTAATTACGGCCCAGGCAACATCGCTCATAAGAGAGTGCTCACAGAGGGCCGGCCCTTCCCTCTGCCCTCAATCTCACGCCCTAGTTAACGCTGCGGCACCACCAAGCCTGCTCCAGACACATCCAGCATGCTCTGGGGGTTGATTAAGCTTGAGAATGAACCTCTGGACGAAAGCTGGACATTTTTTATTGCTCTTAAAGTTAAAGGTTCTTTGCCATAAAATGTGCTTGGGAAAGGTGGCTCAAAAGGTGGCTTCTATCATTACTGCACAAAACCCCAATCTTTTAGTTTCAAGTGTGAGGTTGTATCTTTGAATCTGTTTTACAACTTTCCTGTCAAGCAGACCACCAGGATCTGATAGATTCATTTCATACTGTTTTGAGAGTCATTATTTTCAGTTTTTTTAACTGTATGCCTTTTTTATTGTCAAGCATAAATAAAAAAAGGCTTGCAGATGGGTTTTAAGTGATTTTGCTCTCAGTAGTATCCTGACAGGAAGGTTTGCCAGCCTTCTGAATTTTGTTTAGAATTCTATCTAAATCTACACAACTTAGACGCCGTTGTGTTTGTGATTCCAGCATTAGCACGTCTTTATTTTGGCTGTGCTGCCTAACTGACCACCCTCCTGGTGAAAACAGCTTCTATCTTGGCACTAACTTCAGACACGATGCAGTCAAGGTACAAAAAGCACCAACACAAGATTCATAATGAGGTGAAATAGGCAACAAACTACAGGCAATCGGACACCTTCCCAACAGATGAAAATTCATTCTTCTAGCTCAGATTTTTTCATCCGAAAAACTTTATACCCAATCTGTTTAGTAATCCAGCTTGGCAGCTTCGTGAATGAACTTGATTTTGTCAAGGCAGACGTTTTCTTTATTTTTCATCCACTTCTTTGATTTGAGTTGTTATTTGTAGAGCGGAGGGCAGGGCTCTACTGCTCTCCAGTAAAGGGGAACAGGACCGCCTGACCTGACTTCAAAGCAGCATCGCCCCAAGAGGAACCTGCAGCAACCACTCGAGAGGAAAACCCCCTTCTGCAAACACTGGAGCAGGCTACTGAAATTGAATAATGTAGAATTTTCAAACTTTTCCCCATGAAAGCGATTACATGAAGAGAAGTGACTGAACTGAGTAGACATGCATGTTTGTACGTTTCAAACGTACCCAGGGAAGGGGAAAAAAAAAAACGAAAAAAAAAAAAAAAAAACAAGGAAAAACAACAAGATGGAAAGTCTGGCATTTTGATGGATGCGGTGTACCTTACAGCACTGATTAAAATGCTAGCACTTCTGTTTTTGACAAAGTTCTGCTGCAAGCAGTGCAGATTAGGCCTAAACTGTGCTATGTTTGTCTATGTTAGCTGTACTGCATCAAAATGGTTTAGCTTTGCAGGGTTGTGAAGCCGCTTGCTGTACTGTGGTGGCTCGGATACATTTTGATCTAAAGTACTCGTACTCGTTTTCAAAAAAAGTGTTATCGGTGCATCCCTAATACGAAGTTATTTAGAAGTCCAGCAGTTATCATTTTCAAAACTAGAAGTAGCTTTCACTTTACTGAGGGGTCACAATATAGTGGACCACCCAGCCTCAAAACAAAACTGCACAATTGGTAGCAGTGAATTATTCAAGATTTTTGGGAAGTCTTGTGAAGCCAGACATAATCTTGAAACAATCGTGAGAATTGTCGGTATAAATGTGGTCAAAATGATAGACTTATTAAATTGAAAAAGAGCTGAAAACAAAATTTGTAAACTAATCCAATGCCTCGAAGGAAAATACTCTAATCAATATTTTTGTCTGCCGTTAGCCCACGAATTCTAGCAAGCATGATGGACAAGTCCCAATTGAATTATAGCAAGCCATCCTCATACATTAATTCCCATTAGAAGATCTCCCTGAAGATCTGACCACATGAAACCGAACATTTGGCTTTTTATGTGTGCATGAATCTTCACATATTAATGCTGATTTGTTAAGTAATCACAATTTCTATTAGAAGGTTGTGGGTTTGAATCCCAGGACTGCTAGTGTCTCCACAGAAGTAAGGTACTTATAACTTGCTTAGAACACTTCGATTTTTACTTTTACATCGCTTAAAACATCAGTGGGAGCCACTTTAGACATGAAGCACTAAAAGTCTGAACTGTGTCCATTTTAATAGATACATGGAAAAATACTACTTTGTTAGATTTTTTCCATTTGAAATTGATTTCATTGTGACTGTAAGCACTAACAATAACAAAAGAAGAATTACAAAAAACTTTTCCTTAAAACATATGTTACTTTTTAGCTCCTTCTTGCTCATTAAAAATAAAGTTGCTACTTTATTTAGTATCTGTTGATATGAAACAAAATGTAATACCCACAGCTAAAATGATAAAAAGTTGACTGTAAAACACAGAAGTGGATCCAAATTTGTCTTAGTTACCCGGAGATATTACTACTCATTTTAACTGACAGTCATCAATCCCCAAGTCCAAGCGGTCCACCTCCAACAAACAAACATGGGCGGAGAAGCACATGAATGACTGAAATCACTTTTTCCAGAGCAGCATCTTGAGGAAGCGTGTTATGTTTTCTTTAATGCGGTAATTAGGGGGGCACAAAGTGGTGCAGGCATACGAGGCGGGGACGTTCGTGTTCAAAGCTTTGTTGTGAACTGTGGCATGCTCCCCTGGGTGGAGGAGCTGGCACCCGAGCGATCCCTGCTGTGGTCGAGCAGGCCAGCCTGCCAACTGGGCCATCTGGCAGAGTGTGCCCCGTGGGCGTGAACCGGCAAAGTCCCATGGCTGGGGAAGGGGCATTTGTAGTCTTCCTGGCACAGCTGCCAAGATCCCTCACTCTCTTTCCCTCTCATTTTCTCTCTCATCTCCTTCCTTCCCCCATCCTCTCGTTCGCTTTGCCAAAAAAAACATGAAAAACATCATGAAATTCTGTGGCAAAATACAAGAGACTGCATGGAGGGCCAGGGTCCCGAAGGTGGAGACGATGGCGTTTGGGCTGAGACCATTAAATTAATGCTACCCAGCGATTTTGTCAATCAGCCAAAAAAAAAGTGCCATTGCAGCAGGAGCTTTAACAACACAGAGATAGAACACAGTGGAACCAATTTCACTCTTGAAAGAAGACAAATACCAGAAAGCACAAGGGACACTGTAAAATCTCGACAAATCTAAGGCCATGCCCTCAAGCTATGATGATCCCATGTCTTGTCTTCAGTGCCTTTGCTGTTTGACGCTGCTGTGAAGCTCAAGCTCAGCTTAGCCTCTTTGCAACGGAAAAATCTGAATTATATAAAGACTAAAACATCTTTAGCGCAAATTTACAGGCTCCCTTCGGGATGTTTATGAGGACAGCCAGAGGACAGAGCACTCAACAGTGTGTGTCCCCAGAAACAAGGACGCCTCGCCATCCCGAATTGACTCTGCTCAGGCTTTGCACAATGTACAAGTACCTGAGCACCTCAGGCAAGAAAGAACAAAGCGCACCAGTAGAATAAAAGATCCTGGACATTAGTGATAACCAACTGACCTAGTTTCCTTCACTCACCTTATCCGGAGTGTCTATGCAGCACAGCATGGTCCTCTAGGGTTTATCATTTCCCCCCTTTCTCTATTTCTCCTGATATGTTGTTGTCAATTTCATAGACGTTGATTTCGCCAAGCCACATGAAACTTGTGCATTTAAACTGTGATTGTAGCCCCACAACAGAGCAAAAGGTTTGTGTCCCTCAGCGGGCATGTCCTTTCATATTATTGCCCCTTGAATTGGGCTTCCTTTTTACTTACATTCACCTTTACACAGTTCAGATTGTAAATGGTTCACCCATCTGCTTGAACTGTGCTGATATACCCCAACGATCACTGGTTAAATATTAAATAAATAATCTTGTTGAAGAATCAGCAGTGATTGGCTCGTCTCTTACAGCCATAGAATGGACAGATTAATTTAAGGAATTACTTCATTTTTTCTTTTGGCAATAAAGGGAATCTTTAAAGAGTGTCACCCCAGCTTTTGCTCTATATTTATACTTACAACCCTTACTATGTATTGTAAATGACATTCAGAACAAGGGATATTACTGACCAATAGGCAGAACAAATTTATGATCACATGTAAATAAATTTGATCAAAGTAAATTGGTCTAAGTATATTTGACAGGTGACTGTTTTGTTGATTCTTCCAAAGGTGATCTTACCAGCAGCACAGCCGATGTTCCATTAGGCCGGAACAGCTCGATGGACATGTCTGGAAACATGCGGCCGATTCTGGATATCACATCATCAACGTACCTGTGGAAAGGAGAAACAGACTGAAAAACCTGCGAATTCCTGAAAATCCAGTTCATCAGCCACGTCTGAAAGAGACGTGATGACATGATCGCCGCTGCTGGTGAGTCAATGCCTTTTCATTAAGGCAACAATATTGAGAAAGCTGTTTCTTTTGCATTCAATACTATTGATGTGCTCATGGCAGACTTGTAATATATTCCTGGGATACACTCGCAATCACACATATCTGCAGTCTGTGACTCTGCCTAATTCTCTCTTTACATTTTACCAGCCTATAGTAGAAGTCAATCTACTGTCGATTAATCTATGTGCAACCATGAGCACGCTCGTCAAACAGACTAACAATTACTAATGACGTTTTAAAGCTTTTTTTTACCGTCCTAAGAATAGCCAAAAAAGGCCTCCACATAAAAGGAATAACACTTTACAGGCATGTTGGTATTTATGAAATACTGGAATACTCACTCATAATCACACAAAAAAAACTCATAGTCCATAATATGTGTTTTTTACTGCAGTTGGGACACAATGTACTCACAGATAGAAGGAGCCCAGCTTTTAGAGTTTAGTCATGTAGTTGCTAAAAGTTCAACAAATCCGAATCATTGTTTTATTCATAACCACGTTGGTTTACGTCTATTTAAGTCTATTATATTGTTTTGAGAACTTATCATTTGACTAAATCCCTCTCTTTAATAACGGGAAGCAGCAGTAAATGCGACGCACATGCCAAGCTGATATCAATCCTGGATACACGAATGACTGGAGGATTTAGGATTTTTTGGAGCTTGACTTGCACAAGCACCCCCTCCCCCTCTTGTCTTTTTATTATTACTCAATGGTAATTTTACAAAACTCAATTCACTTTATTCAGATGTACTTAGCTTGTCGCTTGAAATATGATTTCTATGATCGCTAAGTACAGACTAGAATATCAATATTTATTTACGAATTTCTAATGTCAGATTTATATCTAAACAATAAACAATATGCAATACATGATGAATGCGGAAAATCTTCTCTGGATGCCTGCCATCACCTTCACTGTCCAGAGGTGAATGAGCATTTAAAACCCCTGCCAGGTTTGTTGAACTTGCTCGTTAGACATCAGAACGCTGGGAGTTGGAGAGCCAAAGCCTTGAGCCATCCCTTGAGTCAGCAGAACCGCCACCAAGAAGAGTCACCCTACATGTATTGGCGGGTCAATGCTAATAAGGGTTTAATGAAAATCTCCTTTGCCATCAGCTATCAATAGACTTGAGGGACTACTCCCGCACACAAAAGGGGAAAAAAATAATTCATTAAAGAAGTGCCTGAGAGAGGTTGGTCAGAGTGAGACGATTAGTTTAAGAAGTCATTTGAAAGTTAAAGGGGCAAAATGAGCTCTTTTCTCTGCACTTCTTATGACTGACCGTCAATCCAGCACACATACTCATGGCCAGCCAATTGGAAATGTGATGGGAGAAATAGAAATTTCATTTCAGCTTAAAGTACAGTCTGCTGTAGGTGATATGAGAAGTGGCTTCCCTAGTCCAATGCCAAAGTCTTTAATTTACCAGATTCAATTAAATTACAGGATTGACAACTTTTCATAGTGGAATTCACCTTTCAGTGGAATTCCAGTTCAGCAGTCACCTAATGCATTAATTTCATTTTGCAGCACCATGATATATGTTGACTTATTCTCTATTTCCCTTCCAGTGACGACCAGGATTCAATCTGCATTTTGGATTATTTGGCCAACATCAAGCTTCAATTGATCAAAGGGAGTCCTACACCAGGCCACAACCTCAGTTTCTCCTGGGAACTTGGTAATTGTCCCTTCAGAGAAGGTAAGAAATGTTGGTCTTGTACTAGATGAAGATCTGTCCTTCATGCCACAGGTTGACCAGATCTCCATACCATATATATACACACCTTCTACAATATCAGAAGAATCTGACACTTTCTCACCATGAAAGCTACGTATTTACTTAGTTTGAAGAACAGATGTGGACTACTTTTGCACTGATGTAAGTCACTCTGGTTAGGGCATCTTCTAAATGCCGATAATGCAAATGCAAATATGGTATTAACAGGTATATATGCCTATACCTGTTTATTTAACTATTTACTTTTAAAACCTTTTTATATGCAGACCTACTATTCTTTGAAAATGAGCCGGGTTGTTATTCTTCCGATGTGGCATTGGCAGTTTATTGGCGATAGAACAGCTTAAAGGTAATCGAACAAGGTGTGCAATTACATCTCAATTGGCAACACAGCAGGAAGCCGTTCGCTTGCAAGACAAGACTTGCTTTAATATGGCAATCTTTGGGATAACTCTGTCTCTGGAGTGCAACTTGCCCTTTCTCCATGTGAAAAACTCATCACCACTGCATTCGGCAGCAAGACTTCGGGGAGACTTGATTGGTTCTTTGAGAAACATTTGCATGCGATAATGGAGTTCATAAACTGCAGAAAGCTAATTAAAAATCAAACACTGCTAACAGCTTAAAATTGTATAGCTGTGGAAAATTCACAGAATAAATGGCTGTATTTTGGTTAATCTGGTGTACATGTGTGTACAAGTGACTAGTGTGTGATCTGCAGTAGACTGAACACAGCCTCTGATGTCTCCACTCAAAATGCAGGAAGGTCTTTTTCCAAAGCTGTTACTGAGCTGAAGGCACTGTACGCCAAGTGCAGGCTGCGGATCCTTCCCTCTCGTCCACCTCACTCCTTCAGGCTCTGCCACAGGCCCCTCCATTAGCATATTTTTAATTGCCTGCAATCCAGCCTCTCCACCAATTCACTACCTACACTCGCAGGGACAGTTTCGACGTAAGAACCAAACTTAGGCACGGTGTGCATGCAAGAGACGTGTCCTGGTCAGTTTATTTTTTGCCTGTGTTCTTTCAGCTGCTGGGGAAAAAGCAAATTATGGAAGATATCAGAACGTGTGTTAGAAGCAGTGCCTGTGCAGACAGACAGGATTCGGGCACAATAACCAGATAAGATTTGCTAAATGGAGGTTTCCAGCAGATTATTGTACGGCTCAAGTATGTGAGATTTATCCAGCTCACACCCTGATCCCCGTTTTTACTTCATGGCATTGATGCAATGCTCAATACCGGCACTGTGCTGGTACCAGCAGAAAACGGTGGGCTGGTTTGACTATGCTAGCTGTTGATTTTTAAAGCAAACCTTTATTCTGTTTTAAGTGAAGTGCTTTAAAAGCTGTGAAAGTAGTTCATAAATGCAAAATCCAGTGCAGTCCAGGTTCAGGCCAATAGCAAGCTACAGGAGATTTGAGTTTAAGTCAAGAATGAGTTCAGTATAGACGCATTCTGGTGACACCGTATATTCTCTATTTACACTGATGGCAATTAGCAGACGCTTCTATCCAAAGAGACTTCCATTCTCCAACTCTCCCGAGCTACTTGGGGTTATAGGGCTCAGGAACCCAGTGGTGGTTTACTGAAGGTAGGATTCAAACCCATGACCTCTTTGTCTAAAGGCAAGTATTCTATATTTAAACCAGTGTTCGTTTTCAGAATAATTTCATCTTGATAATTTTGGCCATAGGAACCAAAATTTTTGTTTCCACAAGGAAAATGTTCTTTAAAAAAAAAAAAGCCAGCTGTACTCTAGTCCACCTATAATATTTAGCAAGACTGAGACAACTATGAGAGCATAGAAAATATGTGTCAAGTCCAGAATGAAGTCCTTCAGGCCCAGCTCATACTCAAAGTTGTGTGTTTACCTACTGATTCCCATAACCAGTCAGTGAAGGGGGATTTGGTAAATGGACGAGGGACTGGACTGTAGTTTGCGTAACGGGTTGTTTGGCTTTAAGTCGATGTATAAGGTGCGCTGTCGAGAGCCGAGCAAAAGGAGTGGTCAGTAAAACAAGCTGTCTCTATGACTCCGCCGGCCGCGGAGGCTTTTCTGCCATCCACCTTGTAATCTAAATGCAAAGTTAATGAGGGCTCTGCGGAGATAGACATTGGGGAGGTTCTGTTATGCAGTTCAAAAAATCCACTCTGAAGAGTGTCCCGAATGTTAATGCCCCGGATTATCATTACCATCCGCCAGGATGATGAAATCTTTTCTGCAAAATTACAATCGCGATCATTGGAGGGGGGGCAAAAAAAAAAAAAAATGAGAAGAAAAAAATCTTTTACCACAATTATATGTGGGGGGCAACATGGAAATAGTGGGGTTGGTAGCAAAACAAGTTTAAAGAAAAAACAATACTAAACAAAAACAAAAAGACATGGCTCTCTCTGTAACAGGGTAACATTTTCCGTGCGGTATGATTGATGCTACAAAGTGATCAAATAGCCCTTTCTTGTGCCTCTGTGAGAAGCAGCGATGAATACTGATAGCGTGGAGCTGCCTTCATCTCTCGCTCTAATCAGGGATCACCAGCGACTGAAATTTTCATATCACTCCTGTAGATATTCTGCTGCAATGCAGCACTCAAACCCCTCTTGGCCACCGATATGTTTAATCCCAAATTAGTTTAACCTATACTTATAATCGGACTTCTCTTACAATACTGTTCTCCTAGCAGGGTCTCCTAGCAGGGTTGACCTGGGTAATTTGAAGCATCAGTATTTGAGCTACCATTTATTTTTCAGAAGCTATTTAATAGTCTAAAACATAACACATTTATCAGCTGAGCCCTTTCAAGGAATAGTTCAGACAATGTTGCAAACAATGAATGAAAATGTCACTGATGTCATTTGAGTAATGCTCACTAGCAAATTAGAATTTTTATTCTTTTAATTTTTATAGAATTTTTATTCTTTCATACAGAGATTGTTAGTGAATGGTTACAAGTTAAATCTATAAGTAGAAATATGATTAGTTTAGACAGCAACACTACTTTGCCTCAAAGTGAAATAATATCCATGAAAACTCCAATGCAAAAACACTAATCACTGTGTGTTGTACATGTATGACTATGCATTTGACAAATAAAGTATCTTGTATCATGCATCTTTGATGAATCATGTCATTTTTGTACATGGAACCATTGTATTCTGAGTACTAATGAAAAGGTTTGATGCCCTGAGTTCCTGGTTTGGAACTGCCAGAACCAATCAAAAGGTTTAGAGTTTAAAACCATTTGATTGGTGAGTTCTGGCAGTATATGAAGGAGCACTGCTTGCCACCATTTCTATCACAAAATTCAAACGGGACTGAATCACTAAAACCTCCTCAGTCCTGCACTCTGCTATGGCCGAACTCAGCTCAGCTTTTATGATCAAATATGGAAACCTAGACAAAGAAAAATGATCGATTAACATACATAAACGTTTGTTACAAAACTAGTCTAATTTGTTACAACTTGAGTCTACATTACTCACAACAGCACATTAAACAAGGCTATTTTGGCTCTAATAGAGATAAGAGGACTAAAAGCCAAGAAGATTCAAACTGCATGTAATTCCAGAACACCACAGAGACAACGAACAGGACATAAAGTGATACTATTGAGTAAACACACTTTTTTTACTTTGCTAAAAGGAGTAACGAATGCCACTTCTGCTTCTAAGATGGAATTTCTACTTTAAATTTGAAATGCATCCGTGCAGAGTTACAGTATAATACGACAAACGCTCAGAGGAGATTGGTCTTTACAGCAGCGATTCAGTCAGATATGCAGCCAAAGTGAGGGATGTCCTGGATGGTCCACTGTAACAGAGTGACCCTGGCTGCTGACGGGAATGGGCAGGACTGAAGTGACTTCTCAGCTCAGCATCGATCCCACAAGGACGGCTGTCTACATCCTGAGGATTCCTCAGTGCTTCAAAGCCATCAGTGTCTGACGCATGACAACCCCTGCATGCACAGCCCCAAGGTCACCGTGTGCTGCCAGCAGCTTCGCTGGTGACTTTCCAGCCACAGGGCTTCATGGAAAAGTCATTGAATTCATTGTTCTCCTAGACTTGAAGATCAAGGGTAATCCAATAAGCCACACAGGCGCAAGGTAATACATCTGACCATGATGACACAGGACACATCAATCCACTGTTAATCAAAAAAGTAAACCCTGTGTGAATTAACATCCTTAATACGTTAACAATGGCTCTCAACATGGTTCGTCTCTCTTTAAAGGACATGAGGGGTCGAGTCTGAAACAGTAAATCTTCAGCGGGTTGTACGATTACAGGAATGTGCCTGTTAATTTCTCTTGGATGGCTTATCTAGTGACATCAAATCTGTCGAGCGGATTTACTAGTACAAGTAATCACCCATATTTATTTATCCCATTATAAACGATTACTGCTGTCTCAATAGCTGCCGGGAGTCTGTTTACGGAAGGCTGGGCTCCGTCAGTGCCAGATTAGCTGATTAAATGCTTCATAATTCTGTTTAGAGGATTAATATTTACACACATGGAGAACAGAGCCATGGGTGTCGCTCAGACCTTCCTCAGGAGCCCAATTACACTGCTCAACTGGTTTATATGATGCTCTTAAGTCTTCACATGGCTTTAACAAACTATAACAGGACAATAGGGATGCACCAAAAATTCGGCCACCGAAATTTTCGAGCCGAAAAAAGGCAACAAATGCATTTTCGGTTTCGCAGATGACACAACCATGTTTTCTAAAGATTTACTCTTTTAGTAATTTAATAATAACTTATTTAGGTTTTTAGTTTTGGTTTATGGCCAGGGTATTTCTGTATTATTCACAAAAAGTGTCCCTTACAGAATTATCCATTATGTACTTTAGGATAGAAAATTTAACAATAAGTTGATTTAAAAAAAAAATATTGCAAGGATTTTAAGAGGCACACACCTATTACATTCAGTGACATCTTTCAACATTCTACTTCATACCCTTACATTTCATTTCCAAAAAGGTTTTATTAAAAGAACCATCCACTGACTGATTCTCTAGGGAAATAAAAGGCAGAGGTTCTCCAACATGACTCCAAATCATCCTTTTTGCCACTTTTATATTTAAGTCTTGGTGACTGAATCACTCCTCTCTGCCACGCATTCATCACATTTGTTTTGACAATGACCGACGACATTGAAATTGTATGAGATTTGGGAGATAAGTGCTTTTACAAAACTGGACAAAAATTTGATCTTATTATTTGCCACCAACATTTGATTATATGCTACCGGTTTGGAAACACCTTCTCATTCAACAATTTCCTTTAGTTTTATTTGGATATTTTAATTTTGTTTTTTCAATATCAAAACAAAGAAAAATAATTGAATAAAAGTTGTGCCCAAAATTTAACAGGTAGCATATATTTATTGTAACAAGCATTTGAGCAAAGCTGATGAGCTCTGCTACAATCAATGCATTTCATGTATGGCATTTGTAACTTCACGCCATATGAAGGAAGTAAAGTTCCTGTAATGCTAATCCACCACATCTCAGTTCTCTCAATGTCTTGTTGGAATAGCCAGTCATTTGTTGAGGTCGTCTTCCTTTTAGTGAATGAAAGGGAAGCATCCCATCAAACACATCAAAAACATTCAGACAACATACGCTCATGACATATGCACATGTGAGCAATTCTTTTTGACTGCCAGTGTGTTTATCAAGTCCTTGATGAGATGAATCAGGCATGCTAATCTGTGTCAAACACTAACAGCAACTAATAGTGCTGGGGGATTCAAAGCTTTCACAGAACTGTTCAAGCTTCCTTTTGCTCAACACCAACAGATTATTATTATTCCACTACACAATATATGGACAAATATTTTGGGACACCAAAAAAAAAAACACTTGAATGATATTGCATTCAAATACACAGACTTTAATATGGAGTTGCTCATGCGCTCTGCAGCTTTAAAAGCTTCCAATTTAACAGGCTTTCCACAGGATTCTGTGGAAAATTGTGCCCATTAATTCTGTAGCGTATTTATATGGTCTGGCACTGATGTTGAACGAGACGTCCTAGCAGCAATTTCTGTTCCAGTTCATCACAAAGGTGCTGGATGGGGTTGAGGTCAGACCTCTGTGTGGGCCAGTCAAGGTCTTCCACACTAAACTTATCCAGCCATGTCTTTATAGAGCTTGATTTGTGCACTGAGATACAGTCATGCTAGAAAAAGTTCTTCCCCATATAGAGTATTTTTCGATTTTTTTAAGGATATATAGTATCTGAAGAACCAATGCTCTCACATTTAAAAATACTATAAAAAATGAATAGAAGATATTCTCTTGCATGCTTTTCCATACCCGTCCCACCAGGCTTGTGCACAATTCAGAACTGAATTGAGAATGAGTCCTAAATTCCAATTCAATTATTGAATTTGAATTGAATTGGTCAAAAACAGGATCTAGAATTACAATTCAAAATTAAATTAAAGGAAGCATATTTGCAATTTAATAGAAATTCAAAGAAATTCATATACATAAGTGAGGTGAGTGAGACATGATTTCATTACAGATTCTATAAATGACATTAGTTTGAACTACTTGTACAGATTACATTAACAGGAAATGTTTCACCCCAGCAATGAATGTTAAAAGCTCTAGTCACAGAACACATAATCAAGTTTGATTTATTGGAATTTTGAGGAAAACAATGGAACGTGACTCCATATCCCAGAATGCTTTGCTTTAACCAAGTATTTAAAATGGTTGCTAAACAATTTGAGGTGGACATTTGTTTGAAAGTTTCTTTTCTACACAATTTGATGGTCAACACTGTTTCAGAAGTCTGTTACAACTTCAGATTACTAACGTTTATAGATTTAACACCTGTAATAACAGCAACATGGAAAATAATAGCAGGCCTAAAACGTCATTTGAGAATCTATTGGGAATTAGATGCAACAGTGTTGCTCAATGAGTTTTGCATTGGAATAAATCACAACCGCATTTACAACTACTGTGTTATTTGATTACTTTGAAATGAAAATACCATTTTGAACAAAACTGATCAAACCTTGTGGGAGTAATTTATTTCAAGAATTAGATCATTATCTATATGTTGGAACAAAATGTATGCAGGGTTGAGGAGTGGCGAATTATTTGTAATGAAATTATGCTATTAAATTACAAAATAAATGTATTTGTATGTGAGATTCAACACATTCTTTCTGTTGTATGAATGTGTGGAATTGTCTTGAATTGCCATGAATTTAATTCCACTTCCTGTCATTCCAACTCCAATTCAAATTCAACGTCCTGTGGGGCGGAGTCAATTTAATTCAAATTCCAACTCATGAATTGAATGGAGGCCAATTCTGAAATTCTGAATTGTGCACCAGCCAGCGTCCCACACATGTTGTAGTATGCTTACAAATGATCCTAAGTCACTATGAATACGTGGCCAAATGCCACTTTACCTCAATGTTAGGTTACATATCTAGGAACCCAAGATCTCATGAAATGTATAAACAAAGATATCAAGACATATTCTTGACTGAACCAAGTCAGCGGCCACACCAACATGGGTGATCTGTATGTCTCTTTAAACCTCAATCTGAGCGAGGCTGCTGTGAAGATAATCTGGACTGTATTCTGGGGCCTCTTCTTTTTCTGTAAACAATTAAACCTTAATAGATTGAAGACCTTTAGTTGCCCCTTTTGCTCTCATGCTTCGCTTGTCAGTTTGAGGTCCAGTAATTGGAACAAAACAAAACAGAAATAGCCACTACAAATCTGGCCATGGGAATCTATTTGCATTATTTTTAAGAACCTTGTTTAAACAATTCAGTTCTGCCCTGATTTAATTTTCTACTTAGTATTGAACAAGACAATATAATAGGGTCAACTAGGGTTGATATGTTGATATTATAAGTGGTATGCAAGTACGCATTGACACTCAGAGTACTAGAACAAAAAATGATGAATATATCTGTTCTGAACTGTTTAAATGGGTGGCCAAAAGAGGAGCTTTTTGTTACAGTCACATCAAATGCCTTCTGTTATCTTAAGTATCTCCTAATTTTTACCTTATATTTGATGTTAATCTACAGTTATCTCAAATATATCCTAAACATGTTTGCCTGCCATGTTCACTCAGACATGAAGCACCAGTCAAATTTGAAATCACACCTACGGCAAAAAAACAAGTAAAAATGAGAAAACAACAAAAGGGCTTTCGAAAAATATTCTTCAAAGCGGCCCTCCTATGCCTTGATTCAATGTCACACACTCTACCTTCTCTCAAGCAGCTTTGTAAGGTGCCACCTGGGATGCTTTTCCCAGGACTGAAGAAAGTCGGCACATGCTGAGACCTTGTTCAATCAAAATCATTTGAACTCCTAGTTTGACAGTACTTTTTAATGCAGTACCTTATTTTTGTTTTTAACCTTATAGCTACTATTTCTTTCTGACTGTCATCAGATGTCAATTGTGTATGTGGGTACATAAATATGACGCACAGGCACACGCACATATATACATACACTCTTACAAACCTCTTGCTTCTACTTTCGGTTCATGAGTCACCAGCCCATAAGAAAAGAGGTAAAATAAACCTTCCATTAGTCCCATCAGTGGGAAATGTGCATTGCTACAGCAGAAAAGGGACAGTACACATTCACAGATTTACAAGGATGCCACTGCGCAGATTCCCCACTGTTTCAAGTTTTGTTAATGGCTCTCACTGTGGCTTGTTGGGGTCCCAGGGCAAAGTATGACTATTAATGATACTTTATTCTACTTCACATTGGTGAAAAAGTAGTTAACAGTACTGATCAAGACCGGGTTGTCTAGTCTAATCAATCTAAGACATCAACTAAACTTGGCAGAGAATAAAAGGGAATCTACTGTTCCACACAAAGCTGGACAGTATTAAATAACTTATTACAGACCATGCAAAAAATTTATATTGGCTTTACTCAGGGTGTGTCATGGTAAATTGTTTTTGAAAGAAACCGAAGTTGCTTTTTCACGGCACTATGAAAACTCACACAGTTCAAAATTTTGTCTGGTAGTATAAGCTTCTAGACAAAAACTATTTTCCTTGGAGGTCCACCTGTGAAAGCAGCTAGCAACGCAGAATGGCAATGTCTGATAGCAATGAGAAAGAAAAAAAAACATTAAAGCAAACTCGCATGAAAGCTGCTCTGCATAATTCATGTGCAGCTTCTTTTAGAAACGGCAAATTCATCAGGACAATAGCACCTGACAGAGGAGTTCGTCTCCATTCACCTTGCTGCCTGTCGTCCTTTACCCGTCCGAAATGGCGGCACGCCTCCGTTGTGCACCCACAATGCACTGCAGGGTGGCGGCTCCGGGAGAGGGGTTCACCATAAGCCACTGAAAGCAGATTTGTCACAGCTACACTGTGTGACGACAGTGTGACTGTTAACAGTTTGTTCTTTTCAGGTAACAGAAACACATCCTTGCAGGCCTTGGGCTGAAGGGCGCAGTGAGCCAAGCATGAGTGAAACATCTTCTGTACGGACCAGTCCAGGCCTTTGGTGGAAGGGCTGATCTAACAGAAGGCCTGTCAGAGACTGAAAGAGCAGTCACCATCATTGTAGAAATTCAATGCCATATCTAGTTTGCTGTATTTTCTTTTTTTTTTTTAACTAAATGGAGACCAACTTCAGCTTAAATTCCAGCAAATGATGGTGCCTCTTACTGGCAGGACAAAAACGGGACAGTAAAAGAGATGTCCAGACACTGAAGGCCTCACCAACCCAAACAAAGTAGGAACAAGGCACTGTAAAGCGTAAACTGGCCATTCCTGTCAGCTGAGAACACGGCACAGCAAAGCACATGGTGTGTAATTCTCCTCTGCATTTAAACTGTTCAATAGGTGCAGCACCTGGGGAACAGTGTGTGGGGTATCACAGTGGTGCCACTGGAAGTCCTCGGATTCAAACCCACATCCTTCCCATCACAGGCCAGCTCCACAATCACTGAGCCATCGGGTTATTACCAGGTTATGTTTTTTTTTTAAATATAAGAATATATAAATTGATCTTAGTATTCATTAATTCATTCATTAATTCATTATCTAAGTTGCTTGTGCTTAATAAGGGTTGCAGGTGTGCTAGAGCCTGTCCCAGCAGTCATAAGACAATAGGATGAGACACACTGTGGATAAGTCACCACTCTTTTGCAATATTCCTTGTATTTATTTATGCAATCAAGGGTTTGAAAGTTTACTGTCAAACCATATTATTTAATCAAATAACTGGTATATATAAAATGGCACAGATATTCCACTAGAAAAACTAGTACACCCTCTATTGCGCTCTCTTTGTTGAGACATTAGCAGTGGCTGTAATACTACAGAAGCCTGAGCACTGGGTGAGTGTGTCCCTCAGGGATGCCACGGCGGATGAGAGGGATGTGTTAGGATTTTGGAAAGGTCATGGTCTTGTTTGTTAAATCGGTTAAAGGTTTTAAGCATTTCTGTGAGTAGCAGAGGCGCTTCAGGAACTTCAGTGCAGGAAGCTGACAAGTCCCAGGAGAGTAAAGGTTACTATGATCAGCAAATACACAAAACCAAACTGAAAACAAAGGCTGTGTTAAGAAAGCTCTGAAAACTGTGTGAGATGATGCATCTCTGTTATGATGCTTTTCCACTGTCACAAATAACCGCGCAGTCTTGTGAACAAAAGTTTTTCCATTACCAATAAGGGGGCCATACCTGCAGCAGGGCCAAAAGTAGGCCGCAGACCAGCTGAATGCAGCATTGCTTTCTGATTGGTCAATATGGAAAGAGGCTACTGTGAATTTGTTTATTTGTTTATTTTTTACTGTGCATGTAAAAAATAATATTGACAACTGGGATGTTGGCAAAGCACAACCATGACTGTCTGAAGATAAATGGGCATTGGGAGTTTGACACTAAAAAATCTTTAATGCTGTGAGAAATGTGAGGGTGACCAGGGCATCACTAAATGGTAGCAGAGTTAGATTTTCATTGCAACGGTAAACAATTCTTCTAAAAAAAAAAGGGAAACGAGACCAAACCAATAAAATATCACAATAACAAAAGTGGCTCTGACAGAAAAAAAAACGTTCAGCTGGTTCAACTCCATGGACGTGGTTTTGGGGTACCGAATGGCCTTACACTGTGGAGAGAGAATTGTACTGCTGCTGTTGCTTCTGAAACTCTGTTACCAGGCAGAGAGACACTGAAATATCAAAGCATGCTATGCTCAGTATTGACCACATATCAATGTGGCATTGGAGTCCTATTCTTTTATATATTGAACATACCTAAAAAAACATACAAAGAGCTAGTATAGTTAAATCAGCACAGTAATACAGACTGATAAAGTACATTTCAACCCAAAACATTGTAAAGGTTTCAATAACACAAATATAAGAATAATATTTTAATTAAATCTGTTAAGAAGTTTAAGAAGTCTGGTAGAAACTGATAACTGGTCATCAGTAAGGAGATAAAGTAAAACTACTTGTGAATAAAATTACAATCTAAAATATCAATAAAAATGACATTGTTCATTATTTTTATACATTCAATATCAGGAGAGGCTTTCCACTAGCTCAGTCCTCCTTCGCCCCGGTGAGGGAGGGAGGGAGGAGTGACACCTGTCCAGCACTCTCCCATACTTTCTCTTTCTCATTTCTCCAGCTTCTCTTCATTCTCTCCTCCCTTTCATCTCCAGGTGGACCCCCCGGCTCTCTCCTCTCATCCTGCTCATTCTCACACTTAGGAGCCTCTTATCAAAGCCCCCCATCTCTGACCCTGCTGACACCACGCCAGAGACAATGAAGTAATTTTCTCTGCTGCCATATGCGCACAATCAAACCAAACCAGTCCAGAACTGAGAGGGAAACCAGTGGCACTCTCAGCTCCAGACAGAACAGCTTTGAGCTCACCAAGCAACAGCTGCTCTGTACTTACAGAATTTGTTTTCATACTTATCAGACTTTCTCCTTTGTAGGGCCCAATAGATATGAAAACTCATCAGCAACTCATGATAAATACCACCTAGGTCAAGGCAGCACAATTGTAAAGAGCTGATACAATTTTATTTGTTAACAAATGAATCAGACTGCAATGGGAAAACATTAAATTGTATTTGCCCTTTAAAACTCCAGTTTATGAGTGACGAGGGATTGACAAAATGGGTGTGGTTTTGTTTAGGGGGAAAATGAGCATAAGAAAAGTTTGTTGAGAGAGATGAAAGAAAATATCTAAAGGGGACATGTTATACAAAACTCACTATTTACATCCTTTTGTAATTCCATTTGTGTCTTTACTACTCCAAGCAACACCCTGCTCCTATAAACACCCCCATTGTAACATAATAATGGAGAAATATGAATAGAACCACCCACTAGATTAGTTGAAGATCTGCCATTCTTGTCTGCTGGTTTAAGAGTACGTGTAAAACCCCAAGCATTACGGCTACAGGCAAAGGCAAGTCACTCATGGAGTGTTGTGTCCGACTCAGGGCCCAACATACAGGGCTGGATAGCGCCTCTGTTTCATGTGTGTTAAACATGCAGCATAAGCAAGGGATGTGTAGGGCGTGGCTAGCAACAGCTTATTTGCATAAAAGTAACTGAGCCCTAAAACAGGTCATTTTGAAAGGGACTGAAACTGTCAAGAATAAAGCTGGTGAAATCTCTTTATGTGAGAGAGATTTTGTGCAAAGAACTTAATGAACATGGTTTGTATAGACCTATTATAATTAAAGTGAGTTTTATATATGTCCCCTTTATTCCCCAAATATTTTTTATGATGCAATTCCCGAACATCGTGTAAACCATATCATTTTCATAACCAGCTGAACTTTGCCTCATTTTTAAAAATATTTTCTCTACTTCCGATAACTTCAAAGGAGTTTTACCAAAGTGGTACTCTCATCAGGAGTTTTTATGCAGTTTAAAACGAATATGCACAACAGCCTCTGCCTTTATTAGATCCATGGGAATGGTCTGCAGGCATACAGCTTTTCCTCTAATCAGAAAAATGACTCTGAATATTAGAGGTTTATTTCAAAGAGAAATTGTTTCTGTACTTCATGTAATTATGTACTGAAGTGAGACCGTTGAAATTATTCCATGGAAGAAAGTATAGTCTCTACCCTTTTTTGGCTTAATAGAAGACAAAAAGTTGAGCAAAATTATGTTCTGACATATCCTTTTGCATTTAATATTCTTCTGGATCTTCTTAAACATAAAAGACAGTCATTTAATTAGAATACACTTATTTTCCTCTTAAATTAACATCACCCGAAAAGATATTTGCTAATAAAGTTCTACTCTTTCAGTGCTTACTACTGATTAAAGACAAGGATTTTTGCTTCACTTTATTTTGCTATTGATAATATTGTATATTAAACTCAAATTTACCTGGGACTTCATTATTTTGTCGTTGTACTGTTGTGGCAGATGTCTCTGTAATTTCCATGTTTTGTATGTACATAAGTAATGAGTAAACAAATAAGTGATAATGATATGCTAATAGAATTATTCTCCCTTTTAAATAAGTAAATAAATAAATATTGTGAAATTCCTTCTAGAGAGTTGAAAAAGAAATTTGTTGTAGTTCAACTGTTAGAGTGAGAGTTAATATTCCTTTAGCTCCAATGTATCCGCCCTGATGGCTGGCTGACAGGTAGACTTTGAAAATGGATTGCATTTGCTTTCAAGTAAAACAGGGGAATAGGTTATTTCATTTCTCCTGGTTGTATTTAGAAACAGGAATCATGGAGCATGTTTTTAATATTACAGTTTGTTGAATGAATGGAACACAGACCTTACACGCCTCGCTTTTCTTTCATTTGACTCAACCTACGCTCTATTACTGTAGCATGAAGAGGTAGATCTAAAAATGGACATTTGTAAATGTGGCTAGTTTCATAGCCTTGTGAAAACACTGAAATGAAAATGGTTTACAGCTAATACTTGGAATATAAGGAGTGAAAGACTTACTATGTATAGCCTACACTTCACTTTTTGATTAAGAAAAAATTAAGAGGCAATATTAGCTTTCTGATATAATGGCCTCTTAAAACTCTCTGTCAGCCTTTAAAGTGAAACTGACATGAGGCTTTTTATATTCTTAATCTGCATTTTGCTGACTTTTATCACACGAGTGAAAGACGCAAATGTTAGCATTTTGAAACTCAGCGAACAGAATCTCTAGAAAGCATCAAATTCGAGGTGTTGTAATGTGGCAGTGTAATGTGGAAAACCCAATCAGAATTACTTACTGGATCGGCAGGACTAGGGTGCTGGGCTGGACTTTCGGTCGTCTCTTCGCTGAGGCTCCGATCTGATTGGCTGAGCGTTTGAGAGACTGCTGGTTAAGGAGGCTGGAGGCCAGGCCGGCGTGATACTGCAACTGGAGAACCAAAGAAAGAAAAAGAACAAACCTTGTTGGGCAAGAGCGTGGTAAAGCATGGAAAATGAAGACTACCCCATAATAGATACTTAAGAGTAAATTTGATCATGAATTCTGCTCTGGTAGACTGTGGCATTGGCACCAAATAACTGAAACTCAAAACTACAAGCTCACAGAAATTGATGAATGAAAGAGTACGACTGTCAACAAGGCCATGACAAACATCAATAAAGCACACTTCAAC
This sequence comes from Ladigesia roloffi, assembly GCA_037577295.1. Lineage (NCBI taxonomy): Eukaryota > Metazoa > Chordata > Actinopteri > Characiformes > Alestidae > Ladigesia > Ladigesia roloffi. The sequence continues at coordinate 12,062,467 of JBBKCR010000016.1, forward strand.
AAGTCAACACTCGCCTATATAGGTATATACTATCAAGGTTCTTGACCAGTTGATGGAGAAGAAGCTTTACTCTCTTGATATTACAGGTATAACAGCTTCCACTCTTCCTGGAAGGCTTTCCACAAGATTTGTGCCCATTAATTCTGCTAAAAATTTATGAGGTCAGGCACTTATGTTGGAAGGCCTGTTTCAGTTCATCCAAAAAAGGCTGGATGGGGTTGTGGTCAGGGCTCTGGGCAGGCCAGTCAAGTTCTTTCACACCAAACTCCTCCAGTGTCTTTACAGAGCTTTCTTTGTGCACTGGAGTGTTCGTGCTGAAGTAGAAAAGGTTGTTCCTCAAACTTTGTCCAAGAAGTTGGATGCATGGGGTTGTCCAAACTGTCTCGGTAAGCTGAAGAATTTAGATTGCCCATGACTGGAATTAAGGGACCACCTGAATGCTGTCATTGTGTCCATCTAGTGCATACGCAAGAAACTCAAAAACGAAACATAAACCCAACAAGTTGTTAAATAATCACAAATAGACTTGCTATATTGTTACGGACACTGTAAAACATACTTCCGTCTCTAAAAATAGACACAAATTCATGCGATAGCTAAAGATAGGATCTATTTTAGTAGCGCAGGTCAACACCTGTCTATATGGTTATATTATCATCAAAGTTCTAGACCAGAAGAATGTGAATAAGCTCTATTATCATGACCTCATTTGTGTACAACATTCAACCCATGATGTCATTTTCATATCAATCATTTAAAAGTATTTCTTGTAGTGCTCTTTGAAGGAAACTTGACTCTTGACATCAGTGATGGAGAGCGTGGTCGGCTGCCTCAAGGGCTTTGAGAACCAAGCAAGAATGGGAAGAAGCACTCAGTTCTTTCAAAAGCTTTTTGACTCTGAGCTAAGTGGGCTTCAAAATTAATTCACTTAAAAAGGCAGTTTTTCTAGATATTTGGGATGTTATTAATCAAGACATATTTAGCATCTGAGGTGAGCTTCTTCGGTTCAGATCTGCAGCTATTGAGCTAACGGAAGCTTACTGCCAGAGATGGGCAGTATTCAATTAAATGTTTTCCAAATATGTATTCAATTTGTAATTAGTTTTGAAATCAATAAAATATAAAATATTGTCATATATTGAATATATGACAAAAATAGTCAAATATTGAAAAATATGTCATTTTTTTCCTCAACTCTTACTATACAGCCTACTGAGACTATAAATAATAGCGTTCTATAGTCACAAATAGGAAAATGTAAAGAGATACTGTACTAAGCTGGTTCTAGTTCTTGATTGGTCAGGGTCAAATGATGCTGTTATTATTTTTTATCTAAAGCTAATGCATTCTAACATAACTGGCATTTTCAAATGTTTTCGTTGCTACATTGGATCAGTGAAAGGGATGCTACTGAAGCTCTGCACATCACTAAACATTACTGTGCACTTCTCTCATTATACTATATGGACAAAAGTATTTGGATGCCTAATCATTACAACAACAAGAAATTGAAGGACTTTGTATTCAATTAGAGAGATTTAAATATAGAGTTGGTCCCCCTTTGCAGGTTTAACACCTTCCATTCTTCCACCACTTGGTAGGCTTTCCACAAGATTTTGGATTTTCTTTGGGAATTTGTGAATATTCATTCTTTAGAGCATTTATGAGGTGAGGTACTGATGTTGTCCCAATCTGGGTCCCAATCTCCGTTCCAGTTCATCACAAAGATTTTAGATAGGGTCGAGGTCAGGCCTCTGTGTGGGCCAGTCAGATTCTTCCACACCAAACTCATCCACTCATTTCTTTCCGGAGCTTGCTTTATGCACTGGTGTACAGTCTCGCTGGAGTAGAAAAGGTTCTTTCTGCAAACTGTGTCCACAAAGTTGGAAGCATGGGGTTGTCCAAACTGTCTGGAAGTAACGGAGTCCACCTGAATGCACTTATTGTGTCCACACAGTGTATACACGAGAAGTTCAAATCAAACTTGAGAAACTGAAGCTGATTGTATGTGTCTTAAACCCATGTCAAGTTGTTACGTTATCTCAAATAGACTGGCTTACATTGTTACTGATACTGTAAAACATACCAGTGTGTCTAAAAATAGACACAAGTGCACGCAATAGCTAAAGATAGAACGTAGACTCCTTTTTTTCATCAGTACTTATGTTCGTTTCAAAATTGTGTGAATTCGATTTTTTTCCCCGAGCTTTCCTTTTAACAAATGTTTGCCAAAAACAGCAATCTCAACAACAATCTGCTCCTCTGAGAGGAGGCACTCTCCATCCTTTTCGGTCCAGACCACTTCCTTAATTCCACTTTCCCCCACTCTCTCTCTATCTTTCTCTCTTTCTCTCTCTTCCTCATGAGCGGAACAGGGAGAGCGCAGCATCTTTGGCTTTGATGTTGCGTCCGCTTGCTGAGGCCTGTCGGCAGCGTTCTTCCTCAAGTGATGAAACAGTGTGAAAGATATCAGCTAGCCGAAATGCACAGGTGTAACACTGTGTCACTCTGCTGTCAGGAGCGCTGCTGATGGATGTGACGGCACTCTGGACGCCAACCATCTGTCAGGCCAGGCGCCTGAGCCGATATCGCCTCCATCTCGCAGCGGAACACAAGCCTGTTTACCGTAACTAGCTTCTGGTCGCTTACCACAAAAACAGAGAAGGAAAAAATATCCTACTGCTCAACATTAATTTGGAAGGGCCTATATTGCACATTTTCTCTTTTTCCCCTTTTTTAATATGCCTGTAGTTAATTCCTATCCATCCTCTCTTACCAAAAACTCTGCCTGCATGCTGTCAGCATCACTGTGCCTTTAATAGTAATATATGAGGGAATGTATTAATATTCTGATTGCTTGGACTGTAGCATGTTCAAAAAGAACACGAGGCCCAAATGCATGGCACAAACTGACTGAAATCCTAAGGGGGAAAAAATCTCCAATCACTGCTTTCTGATGTGTGGAACCTTTGCAAAGCTGCACTGATGCATTTGATCCCAACAGCCAAAAACAGAACACTTTTCTACTCCAAAAATGACAGGCTACAGGACCAACACTCTAACACTTCCACATAAATGACTGCTTCCATTCATTTGCTAATCGTTAATGGTTGTGATATCATAACTCTGATATATGCGGAAACAGAAGTGTAGTATTCTAATTCATAACAGCTAACTTCAGGATTACTGAACTTCAGGATTACTGAAGGTGTCACTCTAAAACGGCTGCGTACATTGTAACATATCACTTCAAAACGTATGAGCAACTGAACCTCTGCAGTTCATATAGAAATGTGTTTATGCTTGTGATGGAGTAGCTAGTGACCAACTGCAATCAGAAGGTTGTGAGTTCCAATCCTAGCACTGCTAGTGTCACCACTGAGGCACCATCAGTGGCAGCTTCGCTTGGTGAATGGGTTAAATGCAGAGAAAGGATTTTACACTGTTCACAGTATGTGCTGTGGTGTGTTTTTTTCACACGTGACTACAATGGGCCACTTTACTTGATCACCATAAAATATACAAATCAGCTTAGTTTTCATTCTCTAATTGGGGAGTAATCTATGGAATCCAGATGTTGATGAAGGCCCTTTTGACCATCCAATTACAGACAGATAAGAAAGAAAAAAAACATTGGCAAGCCCATACCAGGAATCTTCACGGAAGTCGTCACTCTAAAACACAGCCCTGGTGTATGCAAAACATGCTGGTTTTACAGCTTACCTGTATTTTTCGCCATATAAGACGCACTTTTTCTTCCCCAAAACCGGGGGAGAAAAGTTGGTGTGTCTTACACAACGAATATACATTTTGCCTGCATTAAAACTGAAATTTCTTTGTCAAAGAACATTTTTCACGTGACAAAAACGAGACGCGACGTTAATGCTGGTCATGTGACAATAACGAAACGAAATCTATAATGTATTTTTGTTGACGAATAAGAATGAGACTAAATGTGGTTTACAATATAAAAACTGTGCTAAAGTGAATCTCTTCATTTTCGTTGACAGAAACGAGACGTGACGTTATTTCCTGTGCGATAGGGAGGGGAGAAAAAAGTAAAGGTTTAAAATGTCCCAAAACTTTCGTCCATTGTGCTACACTGTGAATTAGACTTTAAATTCTCTGCTCTAACCCGAACCCGGTCCGATATTGCCTGCCACCACCCTCGGGTCAAACTGGGCCGTGAGCTCCAGCAGTACAGGGTGTCAGCTTTCTAAACGCACCCACAGTTCAGAGCGTGTGTTATAATGGCCCACGTATAAAATATAATAATTACAGTCGATTTGTCAGGCTGTGGACACAAGTGCACAGATTTGGGTCATGTCGATTTTCATATTTTGGGCCCTATTTGGGCTCTAATGTAATTGAAATGTATCTAGAGTGGACAAAAGTTTTAGGACACCTTTTTTCTAGACATTCCTCCTTTAAAATTAGGTGCGTCTTATATTCCAGAGCACCTTATACGGTGAAAAATACGGTAGCTTTCATGGTCAGACTGGAGAGTAAACAGTACATTCCAGCTGTTGAGGAAATCCCAACTGACTGAGGATACAAGTAGTCTAGCCCCATTACAGTCAGATGGAAATAGAAAACAGCAGCAGCTCTGTACCAGGCCTCTTGACTGAAGTGTGTGTAGCAAACACTTCATACACTTCAACATGAATTAGCAACTGAACAGCTTCAGTTCATATGCAAATGTGTTCATGGTTGTGACATCATAACCATGATGTATGTAAAACACAGGGGAATAAACGGTTTATTTGAATCAAACTCATTTCAAAACAGCTTGGAAAATTCAGCACTCTATTACAGGGCCCCTTTAAAACTTAAAACAGGCCTTTTGGTTTCTAAAGGGAAAGTGTTGCAAATGCTAAATATATTTACTCTTTTAAAGGGAATAATGCGACAGGGTAAAGGGAATAGTCCAGGGACACTCAAGCTGTCGAGTGGCTAGCAAGAGAGGTTTTGATCATATTCTTTAACATCGGTAGTGCAAAAATAATAAATAAATTAATAAATAAATGCCGCATTCTCTGAAGACTCCCGATGTTCTGTTTAGGGATTCATCACCACTCTCCCTTACACAGACAGCCCTCTTAAATTAGAACTAACATAGACCTGCAGCTCATTAATTGCGATTAAAATATTCCTCCTATTGAGCTAATTAGCTGCGTTCGGAGGCCGCGGAGCCGCGTTCTGCGAGCGCAAAGCAGACGGCACAGTACTCCCCCTGTTTAATTTGGCTGACCAAAGCAGCTGTGTTAACGGGAAATTATTTTAACTAACTGGATCCCGTTTTTGCGGCTAATGAGACTAGTTTGTAAGGCCCAGATCGTGCAAAAAAAAAAGAAAAAAGGCTGATAGCGAGGTAGGTAAGGTTGTGCAGAATAAAGAAGAAGGAAATACCCCAACATAAATAAACGTGCATATAATAAATAGATAAAACGAGTAAACAAGGAGAAACGGCAAGTCAGTGCAGCGTTGGATGTCAAGTCGTAGTGGAGGGGGGTTTCTTATAAACAGCCATGCGTGGTTCTTGTAACGCCTTGATTTCTGCAGCATCTTTAGTCACTTTAAAGCTCGTGAGAAAAGTAAAATTATGAGAATTTGCATCACTTTTAGAGCAGTGTGCCACAAACGTAATATTGTTTTCAGATTTGACGGAGGCTGAAGTGAGCTGTGGAAAATGACAGGCCACAAAGGGACAGCAGGGAGCCACATCTGTCATTAGCTTGTCTCTGTTGTGTTGTGCCACATGTTCCAGTCTCCAGCTATCTGCTCCACTCAATTAGAGCAGGATCTCTTTCCTCCCATGCAGCACGTGCCCAAACCCTTTAATCGCATGGCTTTACCCAGCTGAGCCGCCTGCTAACAACCCTGAGCGCTCGCCTCAACAGGAGCTTCCACATGAAGAACGGTTGCAGACTTATTCAGAGACAGAGGAAGAGTGAGACAATGAGGGGAGAAGAGAGACAAAGAGAAAGAGTGAGAGAAAATGAGTACAGAGAAAAAAATTGAGAGAAAGTATTAGGAGAGAGAGAATAGAGAGGGAGAGGAAGAGTAGAGAGAGAGTGAGTAGTAAGAGAGTGTGGAGAAAGAGTGTGTGGAGAGAGTGAGGACAGAGAGAGCATTAGCAGAGAGAGAGAGAATGAATAGAGAGAGAAAATGAAGAGAGAAAGCTAGATAGACTAAATATTTATACATATATATATAGAGAGAGAGAATAATTAGTAGAGAAAGATGGAGAGAGAGAATAAGTAGAGAGAGAAAGAGAAAGTGAGTTAATGAGGGGGGTGGAGGATTCTGGGATTCAAAACTGGTGAGAGTGAGGAAGAGTAAAACAGAGGAGGAAGGTTAGAAAGAGGCAACAGGAGAGCAGGAGAAGGAAAACTGGTTAAATAGAGAGGGGAAGAGTTCCACAAAGAGAAAAGAACAGAAACAGAGTGTGTGTGTGTGTGTGTGTGTGTGTGTGTGTGTGTGTGTGTGTGTGTGTGGTGTAACAGAGAGAGAGGAGAAAGTGAATATAAATGACATTAGCCAGGCTGTGTGGGTCATCCTGCAGGAGCTCCAGGTTAAAGCTGTAAGATAATGGTGATAAACCGGAGCCTGCTCAGGGCGTCGTGCCAAACCCTGACCACAGACTCCCAGATGCATCCTCATCCACAAGCACAACATTTGGAGAAAAGCTCTCCTTGCAATTTCTTCAGTCAATATTGTGACTGTGATTATTATCCAGGAATTAAAGGCCAGGGTTTGTTTCTTTAGCCAGCTAGATCACCTTTATCCACCTTAAAATTTAAGCATTGAGTTTAGTGTGTTGGGCATCCAGGTATTTATTGCTGTTTTGTCATTTTATTGTTTGCTCGCTTCTTACTGGGCAACTCATTTTCAGCCCCATATGTTATTAGATGACTGTGCATGGGCATCTGAGATGTGTGTGTGGCTACACATTTCTAGTATTTCTAAAACATTCAAAAAGTTTCCAGACATGAAGGTAGACATCGCACAGAAAAAAAATAGATTAGCAGAGTCAGACAGTTCTTTTATTTTGAAAAAAATGGTTGTTTTGATATTTTATATTCTTCTTGTCTCTGTGCCGCAATAGTCTTCTGATTCTGTTTCCTGAAAGTGGAGTGGTAATCCACGACATCCTCAGTGCTTTTATCACAACACCTAAACTACACAACCTTGCCCTATACCAGTCCAACCAAAGTGTATTAGTTTCCAACGGAGTCAAAATGGCAAAACTGCAGAAGGCTGAAAGAGCTGCAGCTGAGCACTTCTGCAGTGTAATTACACCAAACAGCCGCTCTCCTGTTCCTCCATGCGCTCCCACTGCAGCACATCTGAAAAACCAACCTCGTGCACATGGTGGTCTTTTGCTTAACGGCTAAAAAATGCCCACAGGAGCAACCCTCCACTCCAGCCAACAGCACACTTGCTTATCTTATCATATCTTGTGCTAATTGCATACTCACATCAAAACCAATATCTATTCAAAGGAGACTTGTGGCGCATGGAGGAGAAGGAAAAGCACCTAACGAATACTAAGCGCATGTTGAAATAACTCTTTGATCATTTACTAGTTGTAATTCAGCACGGAGGAATGTTAAAATTACTGCTACAAGGATTTCTTCCTGCACCTAAACCAATGAAAAAAAAAAAAGAAAAAAAGAAAATACACGGCCCGAAGGGGAAATTACCTTGATATGTACAAATCTGACCCGGCTGATTCAAAAGGTGCATCACACAGAGGAACAAAACAACGTACACAGCCAAAGCTAAAGTGCTTGATGCGAAGTTTTAAAGTAGGTAAGGACTACATTATATCTCTCAAAATTTTTCTCAGATGTGGATCAGCAAGTTCGATCATATTAAAGGAACCTACTGAAGCCGCTCGTAGCTTATCAGAGCATCAAATAATCAACCGAACAAGCAAAGGGGATGCGCACATTAAACTGATTAGAAGGTGTGTTTATCTGTAACTATGACGCACTCGGAAAATGAAGTTTAAGATCATAAGCAGTTAAGATGTAAACAGAGACATTCTGACTGGCTTGATGTGAAATGAAGCAGCGTAGTTAAACCAACTGTCATCTCGGATTTGTTTACAGTGGTGGAGACAGAAACCAGGGGTAGCTATATAAATGTTCCCATTTTATTTATTTACAGACTAAATAATGTTCTCTGAGAATAAATCCCAGAAGTGCAATGACCAGGGTGACTGATACAACTGTCACTCAATAAAGAATTTGGCCTCATTGTTACAAAAGGAGAAAAAAGAGAGAGGGGGGGGGGGTGGGGGGTTCCATTGGGAGTTTTCTTCCCCGAAGTTACACTACCGCTTTACCATATCTCGCCCTGCATGTACCCCTCTGAATCAAATGTGTTTGAAAAAAAACAGACCAAAGCTTCATATCAAACAACATCAGGCATCAAATAAATAGTATTCATAACCACAAACGTTATTTGAAGTAGCTTTTAGAGTTTAAAACGTGTGGTTCCATTCACCCGTGCTGTGACCGCTCCTCTGACCGCTCTCAATACTTTCACCTTCATTCTATCCTAACAATTATTGTAATTTAATTCTGCAGGAATCATAGAAAAGGTGCAATTCGCTTTTATACAATTTAAATATTAAAAGTCTTCTTGACTTCAAGCCTTTCAATTAGGTCAGCTTGTTATTTAAAGCTTTTTTTAAAGCCCTTGAGTGCATTGATTTAAAAAAATGCAGCTGAAAAGCAGCCGAAAACTTTCAGTTGGGAGAGGATGACTGGGGCGAAGGAAACGGCGAAGATTGACGGACAGCAAGGAGAGAAACTAACCATGCCGCAGTCAGGGGGTTAATTAATTTTTAAATATCAGACGAGGATCTGGAGGTCCGGGGTGTTTTCTGCGCCCGTTTCTCATAAATCAGGGATATGGGGGAAACGCAAATGACATCGGGCATATTCCTCTCCGGAAACTCATTTGGATTTAAACAAGTTTGCAGCCGCCGTGATTGAACAAGGAGAGCGAGGTGTGTGACAGTGCAGCGGCGTTTTAATAAGATCCAAAACCTGGGCTGGACACTGATGAAATTACAGCCAGAGAGAGAGAGAGAGAGAGAGAGAATGAGAGAGATCAGCCCCCCTCCCTTTATTATCAGAACATTCCTCACCACAATCTGGTGGCCAGGCATTAAAAACACACGTCTCTTATATCATAAATCTTAAAAACCCTTTCAGCATGTGAGGAATATATCTGCAATGTCAGGCATCCTAAAAAGACACCAGTTACCTGCTGCAGGCATGAACTGCTGAAGACTTTTCTCTCTGGGAAAATGAAAGATTGCAGCCTTTAGTGAGATGTGACTCATTAATTGATCACACATTTATTATTGGTATACTGACCGACACAAAAATGCATACACACATACACACACACACACACACACACACCATAGATATACACTTTCCCACGCCTTTAAAGACCCCTGGTCAAACGGTCAATTAACATGTTTTGTTAATTGTGCATTAAATGCGCAGCTCTCTGTGGAGGATGTGGCCTTTCTTTCACATAATTTCACCAGGAGTCACCCAAATGTCTACACACGCATGCACACGCACGCACACACACACACGCACACGCTTTCTCTTTTTAAAGTGCTAATAGAGGAAAATGCAAGTCATGCATCAGGCCCGCATTAGGAACTCTAGGGCTAAACTGGCTGGATGGGTTGTATGATGTGGTAAACAGAAGTTTTGAAACCCTGCATGTACCTTTGCCACTCTCCCTGTTTCTCTTGATTAACATTTACAGCATTTAGCAGATGCTTTTGTCCAAAGCAATTCCCACTTTTTAACTACAGGAGGCAGTCACCCTGGAGCAACGTGGGGTTAAGGGTCTTACTCAGGAACCCAGTGGTGGTATGCTGAAGGTAGGATTCAAACCCATGACTTCTTGGTCCAGAGGCAAGTATCCTACCCAGTAGGCCACCAGTGTTTAGTACTGGAAACACATGCAATAGATAAGTAGTCCTAATTAAAAGTGTAGGTTTTAAAATAATTAAAATGTTATTAAATTATAAAACTGAAAGCCAGTAATTTAGGTGATTATCGTATTGTTAATTTCGTCAGACAAGACGAAATATGTTAAAAAATGTCCAAAAATGCTGACTAAGGCTAAATAAACATGCATTATTGTTGATGAAAAAAGACAAGAAGAAAATGTTTTTTTTTATAAAATAAAAACTAACATAAAATCTCTCCTCAATTTCGTCTACAATTGTCTCTACGATAGAATATTCAACTTTTACGCCTTCAAAACATTGCGAATGAGTTCGTGCTGCTGCTGCGGAGCAACATGAAGCTACATGGAGCAACAACACAGGAGCTAACACCAGAGATTTCTGCCAGACTTGAGCGGGCGCCTACGAAATGCTCGGTAGAAGGAAGAGGCTCGATATTTGGTCGCATTTTACTTACAATGACATTGAGGAAAAAGTCAGAATGTGTCTCACGCTGATTTTAGGAATCTACACTAAACCAGTTAGATATGGTGTTGTGGCACACACATTATGCAGGCTTTATTTTATAGCCATTATACCAGACTTGCTAGTTGGCTATGAAGTTGAGAAGTGGATAAAAACGAATGGCAAAGCTAATGTCGGTTTGAAGTTAGATTGAAACCTTTAGTGGACTAAAACTTGACTAAGATACCTTGAGTTTTCTTTTGACGAAAACTAGACTAAAATGATGAGACTTTTAGCCGACTAAAACTAGACTGACAAAAATGATATTTCAATGACTAAATATGACTAAGACTAAAAAGCACAATTCGTCACAAGACTAAGACGAAATTAAAAAAGGGTGACAAAATTAACACTAGATTATCATCCTCCTGTCTAATAAAATCTATCTTCCTTCAGTTTTATGACTGTTGCTATTGCCTGTAACCGTTTAGATGCTACAGTACAAACAGAAGAAATGTGAAAGCCAGACACTACTACAGTTGTTAAAAATTTGTGTGGAACACCAACAAAAAACTGAAAATGAAGAGCAATGCAACCTCTGTAAAGTACAGTGTCAGGCCTTGCTGTGCTTGGGGAGCGGGAAGAGGCACAAGGCACAGGACCCATCAATGGTATTGTATTTACAAAAAGGACTCTACAACATAAATAGGCACGAGAGCCTGCAAACACAAAGCAGAAGTAAGAAACATGAGGCAGGGGTAGTGTGAGGGTATTTGCGAGGAATAACCAGCAACTAAAACATGAACTCATGAAACATCCAATCAAAACCAATCATAAAGCCAATCACTTAAAACACAGGACCGCTGATAATGTGACAAAAGACACTAACATACACTTATTTTAAAATAAGAAACCCATAAATTAAAACCCAACAATAACCCCATTGCAGCCTCTAGTGGCTGCTCTGTGGACATCACAGTACCACCACCCCTCCTAGAGCGCACCATCCAGGTACCAACAGACAAAACCCCATCCCAAGGGTGGAGGAGAGGTACGAGATGGCAAACAAACACCCAAAATAATACAATTTCCGCTGAGCCGTGAGCCTCACATGTCCTTCCCCTCAATGGGCACATTCGCGCCGACTGCTCGGCAGCCAGGTCGGAACATGTGGATCTTATGCGTCGGCTCACTTGGAGTGGAGCCTTCTCAGGGGCCCACTATCCCATGTACACCCACCTAAAAAATACAGCAGTTTTTTACCCCTCTCCAAGGGCATATTCTCCATCGCCTGGGCATCCAGCTCCCTTCCAGGACGGCTTGCCCCAGTTTTTTGGGGGATAAACATCCTGGTTGCAGCAATTTCCTTGCTGCCCGCACAGAAGCCCACATCCCGGCATGTCCTAGACCTACCAGGGGTCTACAGTTGCTTTAGCGATGAGAGGACAGCAGTAGGGAAGAACATCCCTCGACACCAACCTGGGAATCGGAGTGCTCGATTCAGCACGGTCGTAGGGAGGGCCAGGCTTGGACCCTGTAGCTTTGTTTGGTGACCTTCTGCTAGCAGTGGGCAGATGATCCTGTGCAGCTGCGAGCTGGAACCCTGCAAAGCTGCAAGCTGGAGCCCTGCAAAGCCAACGCCTGAAGCCTCTGCAGAGCTGCAGAAGAGAGCATCTGAAGGGCCAATATACTGGAGCAGACGGTGCCAAGTAGTATTTTTGCCTGAAATGTCCATCCCCATTTACTAATGCATCAACCAGTAAACGTAAACACTCATGAACAAGCTCCAGCTACTTAAACTGTACTGAAGCAAACGTAACCACCTCATTGGACAAAGCTTACTGTTGGCTTGCAGGTACTGATATTTCAGATCCTAGCTACCAATAACTAGAGGAATGGTAAAATTTGGACGTTTTTGATGGGCATAAAAGCTGCAATGATAGATGTCATTAATGTCATTCTCTCAACAGCTTGACCCAGTGGTCTTACTATAGTCTTGATGCCTATTACACAGCATCAGAGATCAGCATTTATATCTCATCTAAGCTGTGTGGTGAAGACGTTATTTAATGATGGGGGAAACACCGCAGTACTGTGCAGAAAACAAGATCTGAAAGGCAATTTACCAAGACAGTCAGTGCTTAGTTGCTTGGAATGAGACCTGAAACAAAATGAATTTAAAACATTTAGAAAAAAATGTGTAATAATATAGATTCATCTTTTCCAAATCTGTTACAATGATGTACCCCGGTTAGCAATACCTGGACCAGGACCTGTTTTGAGTAGCCGGTGCTTAATTAAGTTGAATCTGGTAAAAATTGAGAAGAAATTGGGAACTGAATTTGTGTTCTTCAAACAAATGCTTATTGTTGTTTGCATTTTTTTCAGTATGGTGTTTTTACAAGCGAAATCACATTTACTGGCTTGAGACATGGGTTGAAACAATTTGCTTAGATTTTGCATACTACTGGATACACACATTATTAAGCTCGCTCCCTCCCTCACCCCCCCCCCCCCTCTCAGAAGATTTGTTCCACATAGAATATTTAATCACAGAAAACCAATTGTGTGTGTAACAGACAAACACAGAAACATCTTTTTCACATACAGGCACTCACAGAGACACACACACAGGGATCTAAACAGGCTCTTTCAAATAAACGTCTGTTAACAGGAAAAATAAATACTGAGAAGATGTAATCCTGCGATCCTGCTCTGTTCGTCTTTTTTAATGAAGAATTAGCAGGCCGAGGCTAACGGGGGCCGTCTCGCTTTAAACCCTGCCTTCTCTTGTCCGCCAACTAATAAGGCATCCAAGCTCGCAAAGTTACGACATCAAACATTTTTCCTCCAAGCAGCACAATTTCAAAAGGTCGCAGTTTTCCTGCTCTATGTGTCTTTCCCCTTCCCCCCCTCGTCCTGCTCCCCTCGCACCGAGCTGATCTTAAGGCAGAGTGACCTATTAGTCCTGCCTGGCACAGCAATCGCCGGCCATGTGCTCCATCATTAACGGCAGGGCTGAAACATGTTGCTGCGGCGAGCGTGCTGCTCTCTGATGTGGACGCGGGCATCGTGTTTGAGCCTCACCATTTGTTTGCTCTGACAGCTTCATTCAGCACATGATTAAAGCCTACAAAAAGCCACATGACTCTTTTTTAACACAATTTGTACAGTAGGGGAAAAGCCATTAGCTTGTGGTCTACTCACCATGGGACCTTTTGATTAGTTTTAACTTAAAAAAAGGGAGCAGTCATAAATGATACAAATGGCAAGGCTGACAAATTGTACTGAGTTATTTGTATTCAGCAGTGATCCCTGATTCATGGTAAGAGCAGTTTGTTGTTTGTTGATATCCTGATGTAAACGCTGTACACAAGCCATGGCCATTACAGGTCCTAAATTGACCGGATTTAAAGAGAGAGAAAAAAATCTATTTACACAAGTTCATCCCACACCAAAAACGGTGATCATTAAAGAATGTTTGGTGTCAAAAAGATGCTTTAGTTTTATACCAGTGCTAAAAAGGAATGGAGGCTAATACCTCAGTGTGAATTGAGTCAAGTCAAGTAGGTTTATTGTCATTTCAATAAACCACACACAAGAGAGAGAAATGAAACAACAGGGTCCTGGATACACACTGTTTGGTGTAAATATATATTTATTTTTTAGCTAAAAAAGCTAGCAATTTAGCACTTTAGCACATAATTTTTTGCTCTAGTCCTCGAATGAGTACCTACATGAATTGTAGCCAAAATGAAACATTCTCCGACTCATCATGTGCGCTGTAGTTTGCGGGGGTTTCTGAACCTCAATATATAGGTCATCCTCTTTGCCAGCTTCATGTTTATCAAAAACCATATGGCTAAATTTTTTAGCCCCCATATAGCACAAATTGGTTTTGTAATTATTATTTTTCTTTATTTTCGTTACCTAAAGTTACTGAAATTAGGTACTCTTGCACCACAAAGACTGAAAACTGTCCATTTTACTGTTAATCCCACATATGCCTGCTTGTGTACCACATCCCTAGTACATTTAGATGGATGGATGATTTGGCACTGTTGAAGCACGGTCTTGGGTTCGATTCCCAGCTGAGGTGTTTTGTGATTACATGTTCTCCCCATTCCTCAGTGACTGTAATCTCTCAAAAATGACTGTGATAAATGAACAGTTTTGAAACAGAAATGATTTTCCACTAAAGCTCAGGTAAACTGCTACCTAACTGACTTCAACAAAATGGGACTAATTGCAGGGCCCTCATCTCAGCCCTCATTAGCCGAATGCCTGTGCAGGCCGGTTGGCTGTTAAGTGGGGAAATGTGGCCCGCCTTTGACGATGTGACCTTGAAAAGGCATATCAAGACTCAAGGTTTCTGGAGAAAAAGCAGCGCTGGGCAATATTTCAGCTGGGGTCTGTAACAAACTGAACATACACTTAATCCTAGAAACACTGAACAAGGGGGAAAAAACGCATTCGGAGACAAACTGCTCAAGTATTTACCTACAGACCAAATGTTTAGGCCATCTGTTCTGTGTTATGAATATGCAAGAGCAAGAAGAACATCAAACAAAACTACGACCTGTAATCAAGATGTTGATGTAAAACACTTAAGATGTCTCCTTTAAACCCAATTTTGAAGAATATCTCACTGTTTTCTAAAGCTTAAGATACATTCAACATTAGCAGTATTCTAATCACTGACTGATCATCTGGAATAATCTGAAACCGTTTATTAACTCATTCACGCCTCAGATTAGATTTGCTTTGTCATGCTTGAATGATTCAAATGTAGGTCACTGTGTGACTGTCAGGAACCGGGACTGGACTGAAAGTAAAAACACTGAAAGTCATTTAGAAAGGAAGCCTGAAAAACTGTTCAAGACTGCAATAAAAACGCATGAACGTCTGTCTCCTTGAAAGAATATTATATATATACACATATATATAGAGCTGGAATAAAGAAGTAATTGTACTTGATCCCTATGACACATAAAGAACTGATTAAGCCTTTTCTAAATATACCGAGGCACACAATTACTAATGCTGGCTTAAGACAACCAGGAACTTTAAATTCCTGTACGAATATCTGAGTGACAGTACTCTTTGTAGCTCACAGTAGTGTAGTGTGTGTAAGACAATGTATCAGAGATGCATTTTTGGCTATAAACTAATAAATATAGGCCTGCAATGAAACATCAACATGTAAAGCTTTACAAACCATTTTACTGGTAATGAAAATGATAGTGATTAAAAAACATTGTTTATTCCCTTCACTTCACAGTCCACAAATCATCAGCTTATTATTCCGATTTGCTTTTCCACCTTGCATGACACAGCAGTTACATTATGCTGCTGGTGGACACATCCCATAGCCCACACACTTCAATTATCATTATTTCGAGGATTTTGTTCAGGTTTTAGTATCAGTTTCAATAAAGAATTTTCAAATATAGGGGGCCTCAAGTTAAGTCACCGATTGGTCCCTTCAACTGTGATGTAACCAATTTTGGTTTTGAAACACATCCTAGCCTAAGTCACTTACTGATCCTAAAACAGCAGAAAACAAAATTAAGCCACAGAAATGTAAAAGAAAACTCCCTCACTAATGCGGCGCGTAACTGTGTATTATTCCACCACAACCAAATTAGTTCACCCACGTAGTCTGCAAGTATGAGGCTTATGGTGTACACTGAGTCGGAGTAGAAGTGAGCGTTGTAAACTCGAAATGCTGTATGTCGAGACCGTTGTAATTCGAGCACCCCCTGTACTTACTGTATTAAAGAACACATCAGTAGGGACATTTTAAAAAACACCTCAGATAATTACTATATTAAAAACAGTATAGTGCTCCACACTGATTCTAGCAAAAAGTATATATTTGCTTAGTGAAGAATGGAAGTCGCTTTAGATAAAAGGCGTCTTCTAAATGCCGTAGATGTGCGTTAGCCTATCCTAGCTTTCATGGGGTAAAAAGCAGACAAACTTCATTGCTGTTTTTGTGAATTTAACAACATGGAGAAAAATAAAGTGCAAACTGTATGGTGGGTTATGTTTTTCTCTAACCTGCAGAAATAATGCCACAGTGTGTTTCCTGTACAGTCTGTGCACTTCTTTTCACCATTTGACTGAGGGTGCTCAAACAGAGTACAAGTCTGTATTTCCACATGGCCTTTTGTCTCCTCAACTCTGACCCAAGTGGTCTCGTCTCTCTATTATAAAGCAACAGGAGTAACCACCTACACTTTTTAAAAAAGGTCCAGAAAGGGTTTTTTGAGCCATGCTATATGAGAACCCTATTAGTTCTCTAAGGAACATTTTTAGTAAATGTGTTGTGAGCATAAAGAAACTTTCAAATGTTTGAGGAACCTTTAAATAACTCAAGGATTCCTCTAAGAACATTTACACTAAGTGGTTCTTAACTCTCATCTCATGATAAACATATTCTTTGTTGTGGTCCCTTAACCAAGTGTCTTTGACTGTTTTAGCGGCTTTCAACTCCAAATGTGCTCCTCCCACACCCAAATACAACTGGGGTTCAAAGGCTCAGACAGCGATTGTTGTTGCTATTGTTGTGGACTAGAGACTCTCAAAATATTCGCCACTCAGAGTCTATCAAAATCTACCTCCATGGACTCTTAATTGTACCTACTCTGTAAGTCACAGAAGGCCAATATGTTCTGCAGTGCACGCTTACTACTGGAAGTCTCCATAGGTATTCACTCTCTTACTCACTTCTTCCACCTGCTTTAGGGATTCTAAGGCTTTTTTTACAATACTGGTTGTAAAATATAATTAAAATGGAATAAAAAATGTTAAGAAACACCCATCGATAGGCTATTTAGAGAAGCAAAAATGGTTCTGCTATGGCTTTACATTAAGAACTTCTGGGAGGACTTCTGGAAGATTCCGCCCTAAGATCACACACCCCACAAACCAAGAGACCTCCAGATTTTCCCACGCTCGACAGGACATTACAGTGATAGTCTGGCTTGTCCCACAATTCACCTGCGTCTGCCAGCCCCTGCCAAGACAGCCTGCGGGAGCCGCCTGGCAGTAATGGCCAATGGGCTAACAGCCTGATGTCTTCCCCATGCGCAGGAGCACAGATAAGCAGCTACTTAACCGTCTCAGTGCTCCCCGACGGCTGCGATTCACAGCTGGCTGCGAGCTGCGAGTGTTAATCACAGCTTTAGCTTCCATTAAGCACTCCCTCCCGCACAGCCCCGCCATAATTGACAATGATTTAGTGGCTTCCCTGTCATGCACCAGAGATACGGGGGGAAGCACTGATAAAAAAGACAGAGGAAGATTTTTATCTGAAAGGATGCTATCATTACTATTCAGGAAACAGGAATCTTATATGTATTGGTCGCATTTACTGTCTGGTGTTCAACATTTTAAAAAGACTTTGGAACAAATACCAAAAAGAGCTCTGTGGGGCTAAAATGTTGGTTAAATATGGGACAGTAGAGCCTGGTGCTATCTAGAACACACACACACACACATACACACACATACACACACACACACACACACACACACACACACACACACACACACACACA